>BOPN01012860.1:7500-10348 GCA_017312705.2 Penaeus japonicus | reverse complement strand
AGACAAAAAATAAAAAAAATGCTTTTGTGCTGTACGTCAGAGTGCTATGAATCTGTTTCGTGTTTGCTCTCCTAGCACTTTGTTTTAGTCTCTCTCGTGCTTAAACTTACATTATCCAAGCTCGCTCGCTTTCCTACCTTCCTTTTTTTTCCCTTCCCGGTGCGTTCAGAACAAAGGATTTGCTTGTCTTCACACTCCTTTCACAAGACACAGGTGGGAGCATTTACCTCGTGGAGTTTTGCGTGCTTGGAGCGATGCTGCTTGAGGTGTTATATGCTTGGATATGTTGATTATTATGGTGTTGATTGTCGTTAGTTATAATGAGATTTGAAGTAACGATGATGATAATGTTTATGGTAATGATGGTGCTGATATTAGTGGTAATGGTGGTGATACTGATACTGGCATTGTGGTTGGTATTATTATTTGTGTTTATGAGCGCTGTTCTTCTTGGTAACATCGTTGATATGTTTGTTATCCTTATATATGACATTTTGAATATGAATTGTCTATCTATAAATAGATATATAAAAAGTTAAAGAAAATATAAGAAAATAAGATTTCCCTTTGTTGCACAATAGTATATTTTTGTGCATTTTTCATAAGAGTTTATAGACAGCCATTGCATAATTGAAGTATTCAGTTCACATTACGAGGGAAAGAATATGGCTGGGAATGGTTGCAGATAATTCCATAGAATAACTGGAATATAGATATATGGTTATACATTCATATATATATATATAGATAGATAGATAGATAGATAGATAGATAGATAGATAGATAGATAGATAGATAGATAGATAGATAGATAGAGAGAGAGAGAGAAAGATAATAAAACAGATGTACGTATATATGAAGACATCCCAATCATAGTAAACACCGGGTAACAGTTATTTAAAAGAATAATTATAATGATAATGATAAACAATGAAAATAATGATAATAATAATGACGATAATAATGAGGATATTGATATTGATAATGATGGTATTAATAATGATGATAATAATGATTACAATAATAGTAATGATATTAATGCTACCGATAATGAAAATGATGATATAGATAATGGCAAACAGTAGAAATACTATAGAAAATAGCGTTATTAATGCTAAAAATGTCAATGAACCAATTAACAACAAAAGTCAATATTTTTACAAAAATAACATTACGAAATTGCCATATTTTTATGGTTGCTACTATTCCTATTCATGCTACCCTTAGTCTAGTATTATAGTTACTACTACTACTACCAATGCTACTGATGATGAAGAAAACTGTTGTTACACTGGAGGGATGAAAACAATGATAATGAAAAACAACAACATCAGTAATGATGGTTATCTAATTAATGATATCAATGATAATTTTGATGATAAAGAAATGAATGATAGTAATAGCAATAACGCTTGAATAATAATGATGATGATATGATTATGATTATGATGATGATTATGATTATGATTATGATAATGATAAGAATGATTTTAATGATAATGATAACGGTAATGCTGATTATAATTATGATATTGGTATTATCATTGAAATTGAAATTGTAATTGATACTGATAATAATAATGATGACTAGTAGTTGTAGAAGTACTAATAGTAGTAGTAATAGTAATAATGGTAGTAACAGTTGCAGTAGAAGAATTAAAATCAATAGTGTCATTAATTGTGTTGACACTGGCAGTGGTGTCACTATTAATATCATTACCCTCAAGATGGTCTGTATTGCCATCATTATTATGATCCTTTACATAATCAAACATTTCCTTCAATGATGTGTCAGAATAAGGAGTGTGAAGACAACAGCTGGCGAAACATTTTTTCCAAACAAAAGGAAAAAGAAGAAAAAAGAGAGAGCAAATATGCAACTTAAACCACAAGAGTAAAAAAAAAAAAAAAAAAAAAAAAAAAAAAAAAAAAAAAAAAAAAAAAAAAAAAAAAAAAAAAAAAAAAAAAAGAGAGAGAGAGAGAGAGAGAGAGAGAGAGAGAGAGAGAGAGAAAAGGTGTTCAGAAAGGAACACAGAGAAAGAAGAAAAAGAAGAAAAAGATGAAATCGCACACTAAGACACAACAGAAAAAGCTCCTTGATCCTGCTGTGTTGGGGAGCGCGAGGGTGTTGAAAGGTCTTTATACAGCGTGGGAACTGAGAGGTGCTTCTCTCCCCGGGGGAAGCACAAAGGTCTTGCTGCTGTCCTTCGGTTGTGAAGGACTTAGTCAGTATAGAGGAAGAGGAGGGAACCGTGTTTTTTTTTTTTTTTTTTTTTTTTTTTTTTTTTTTTTTTTTTTTTTTTTTTTTTTTTTTTTTTTTTTTTTTTTTTTTTTTTTTGAGATTATATAATTTCTATTACTATTGCCTCTTGGATTTACCAGTGTCATTAAAGTGATTCTTAAATCGATTCTGTATCATCCATTACATAGATGGTAATGCTGATTTCTACATACCTGTTTATGATTTTTATATTTTTTATTATTATTATTATGATTTTTATATTTTTTATTATTATTATTATGATTTTTACATTTTTTATTATTATTATTATGATTTTTATATTTTTTATTATTATTATTATGATTTTTATATTTTTCATTATTATTATTATTATTATTATGATTTTTTTTTTACAGGTGCTAATACTCTTAACATTTTTTACTTTGACACATACATTCACACATACATACATACTGTGCTTGCATACATACATATAAGTTAGGCGTACAATTCAATCCTACTAAATCATCCATCAATTCGTTTGGCGGTGATTGTGTTGAGAAAACCAAGACAATAATTATTCTGAAGACAAAAAGCGGCATCTATCGTTAAATATGTGATTGTTTA
>BOPN01012859.1:0-2500 GCA_017312705.2 Penaeus japonicus | reverse complement strand
TCCCTCCCCCCCTTACCTTTCCCTCCCCCTTTCCCCTCCCCTTCCCCCTTCCCCTCCCCCTCCCCCTCCCCCTTCCCTCCCCCAGGTACCTCCGCAGAAACCGCATCGGCCGCGTCCACCCTGAGGCCTTCCTGAACCAAGGGCGTCTCATCGACCTGTAAGTACTTCTGCCTCCCCCCTTCTCTTCTCTTCCCCTTCATTCCCTTCCCCCCTATCTCTTTCTTCTCTCTTCTCTTCCCGTCTTTGCTTTTCTCGCCGTTTTTTTTTTTTTTTGTCCTTTTACCCGATATACTTATATACTTTCTCTTCTCTTCTCCCTTTATTTCCCCTTCCCTCTCTTCCTTCTCCTCTTCTCATCTACTCTTCTCTCTCTCTTCTCCCCCCTCCCCCTCCCACCTCCCTTTCCTTCTTCTCTTCTCTTCCCCTTCCTCATCTTTCTTCTCTTCTCCCCCCCCCCCCCCCACAACACTCCCCTCTCCTCACTCTTCTCTTCTCCTCCCTCTCCCCTCCCTTCTCCCTCCTCCTTTCCTTATCACCCTCCCCCCCCCCCCTTCTCTCTTTTCTTGTTATTTTCATTGATACTAAATGTTATTCTCCATTTCATAATTGACTTTTATTATCACAAATGTTGTTGTCGTTTTTTCATCATCCTAATTGCATTCTGCAGCAGTTGCAACAACAGCTGCATCAATATTATCATCACAATTTTGGTCATCATCATCACTATTATTATTGTTTATTATCATATCATAAACATTACTGTTGTTGTTATAATCCTTATTTTTATGATCATTGCTAATATCTTTATCATTGTTGTTACTGTATTATCATTATCATTCTTACCATGATTCTATTATCATCATTATTATCATCATCTTCATCATTATCATCATTATCACTATCTCTATCATCATTGTAATGAGCATTAATATTATTGTCTTTCTCATAATTATATTTATTATTGTTATTATTGTTGTCATCATCATTATCATTATAATTATCCTCATCCTCATCATCACCACTATCATCATCACCATCATCACCACCACCCTCATCATCATTATCATCATCATCACCACCACTCTCACTATCACCATCACCATCATCACTATCACCTTACCCCATCACCACCATCCTCATCATCATTATCATTCCCATCTCATCTTTAACGCCCCCTCCCCCCTCCCTCTCTCTCCCACACACCTACTTTCTCACTATTACCTTAAGTGCGCGCCTTAATTGAGGATAATTAAGATGATTATCCTTGCAGGGAACTTAATTACAACAGGATCCAACATCTTGAAGAAGGATGCTTCGCTGGCTTGGTTTCCTTAAGGACACTGTGAGTGGGATTAACCTTTTTTTTCTTTTCTTTTCTTTTCTTTTCTTTTTTTTATGTACGTATATATATACGTACATATACATACAGTCTTATATAAATCCATACATATATGCATACATATATACATATATGTATACATTTATATGTAAATTCATACATATATACTTACATACATTCATATTTAAAGTCAGGCATACATACATACATACACATACATATACATTAACACATACATGCATACACACATACATACACATACAAACATACACACACTCATATATATACATGCACACAAACATCCATAAATACATACACAATTACACATAAACGCACAAATACACACACATATTTATACACCTATACCTACATATCTATAAACTCATACAAACGTAAAAAAAAATCAAAATAAAAAAGCCACTTTATAATTCTGTCCCCATCTCTTTTATCCAAAATTCCTTTTAGATCAAACAAAAAGAAAAAAAAACGACCTTTAAAAACGGAAAATCAAAGAAAGAAGAGTTCACACAGTCGTATTATAGCACTTTCTTACTTCCGACACAGATCTTTGGACGGAAATCCTTTGCTGACTGTGGCTGACGGTGTCTTCAAAGGGTTGCCAGCTCTCGCCTCTTTGTAAGTATTATTACAGAGAATAGTTGTAGATTTATTAGTAATAGCAATTTTAGTGGAAGTAGTACAGATGGTAATGATGATAAAAGTATTTGTAGTAGTAATAGTAGAATAAATTATATTATTTTTATCAATAGTTGTATGATTTATTTGTAATGGTAGTAGTAATAGTAAAGGTATCATTATACATAGTAGTAGTAGTAGTAGTAGTATTTTTTAAATGATCATCACTGTAAATGATATATTTTTATCATTGTTATTTGTCTTGGCATTTCTGCTTGTTGTGTTGTTATTGATATCATTGTTTTAATAAAGATGATACAAATGATGGAACTAATTGTATTAAAGATTATTATTATAATCATCATTAGCATCATTATCATGACTGTTATCATTATCATTGGCAATACCACCAATATCATTATCATTATTATTATCATTATTAACGTCATCATCATTATGTTTTCCTTATCGGTCATTTTAATAATGTTTAATAATGTTTTATCATTATCATCACTACACTTATTG
>BOPN01012858.1:0-2500 GCA_017312705.2 Penaeus japonicus | reverse complement strand
TCTCGCTCTCTCTCGCTCTTGTCTCTTAATGATCGGGTGAGGGATGGCTTGGCTATTGATATAACGGAGGAAAGGTGTGAAGGGATAGGACAGAGCTGAGGAAGAAGGAGGGAGAGGAAGGAGGAAGGGGAGGGGAAAGGATGAAGGAGGGGGAGGGGGGAGGAGGAGGTGGAGGAGGAGGAGGAGGAGGAGGAGGGGGAAGAGGGGGAGGGGTAAGGATGAAAGAGGGGAGGGGGAAGGGAGGGGGGAGAGGGAAGGAAGATGAGGAGGAGGAAGGAGGAGAAGGAGGAGTAAGAGGGGGTTGAGGAGGAGGAGGAAGAGGAGGGGGAAGGAAGAGAGGGAGAGGGAAGGAAGATGAGGAGGAGGAAGAAGGAGGAGGAGGAGGAAGAGGGAGATGGGGAAGAGGAGGAGGAGGAGGGGGATGGGGATGGGGAGGGGAAAGGGGAGGAGGAGGAGTAGGAGGAAAAAGAAGGAGGGAGGAGGAATAAGTAGGAAGAACAAAAAGAAGACGAGAAAGAAAATAAGGGAGAAGAAAGAAAAAGAAGATATAATAATGTCCTGAAAAAATGACAGATTACCTCATTTTATCTAACTGCATTCAAACACTCATTAACATAAATCTTTACTTTGTAGTTGTAATTCACCGCCAGATTATATATCATCTGGTAAATGAAAAAAGTAAAAAAAGAAGAAGAAAAAAAAAAAAAAAATCTTTATCATCTTCTGGACCTTCTCTCCTCCTTCTTATTTCTTCTAACTTCCTATCTTTCTTCATCTCTTTCTTCTCCCCCTTCATCCTCTATACCTCTCTTTCCCATGCTCTCTCCTTCTCTCTTTCTTTCTCTCTCTCTCTCCGTTCCTCTATTTCTCCTCGCTTCCTCTCTTCCTTTTATACTGCCTTTCCCTCTCCCTTTCTCTATTTCTCTCTCTTTTTCTTTCCTTTTTTTCTCTCTCCTCCCCTCTCTCTTTATTTCTTCCTTTCTTGTCCTATCTCTCTCCCTTCCTTTATCTATCTTCCCCCTCTCTAGCTCCCTATCTCTTTCTCCCACCCTTTCTCTCTTCCCCCTAACTCTTATTCTCACGCTCATCCATCCACCCTCCTTTCTCTCTCTTTCTCTCTCTCTTACTTACTCTCTGTACCTTCCCCTTTAATTCACTTCTTTGTATTCAATCTCTTTCTCTTTTCTCTCTCCCTTACCTTCGTCTGCTTCTGCTGTATTTACCCTGAGGCGTTTGTGTTCATTTCCCTATTTGTTAATTGTTTTTTTTATTTGCAATTGGTTCATTTGCCTATCGTGTTTTTTTCCATCTTTTTCATATATATATATATATATATATATATATATATATATATATATATATATATATATATATATATATGTATATATACATATATAAATATATATATATATATATATATATATATATATATATATATACATATATATATATATATATATATATATATATATATATATATATATATATATATGTATATATATATATATATATATATATAAATATATATATTTATATATATACATATATATATATATATATATATATATATATATATATATATATATATATATACATATACATATACATATACATATACATATATATATATATATATATATATATATATATATATATATATATATATATATATATATATATATATATATATATATATATATACACACAAACATACACATAATCACTGTGCATAAAAACAAATAAATAAGCCATTTTTTCTACTCTCAACCACAGCGTAAATAAATCCCATTACGCAACCACATACAAAACAAAAAACAAACAACAACAAAAAAAGAATCACCCCCCCCCCTTTATTCCTCCTTTCCCAGCCCGACAATTGTTTACAGAACGTGGTAATAACAATATCCGGAATGACCTGAGATTACCTGGTACGGAGATGACGTCATAGGCTTCGCTGACCGTGGCTTAACCTGCAACAAAGAAAGGAACCATTATTGCGGTTGTGGTCTGATATTATACACACATACACATACACATGCATACATACATACATACATACACACACACACACACACACTCACACAGACGCACTGATTGTTGAACTAGGACCATACTAACTCCATAGAATTATCTATCTCCTCATACTTACGTAATGATAGCAAAGTTTTACAGACAATCCCCGTGGGCACTCGGTGTATACATATACATCTATGCATGCATGTATATATGTATACACACACACACACACACACACACACGTGTTTATGATGTTGCGTCCACGCACAGGCTATGTTGCACAGTTGCATTTTAGAAGCAAACGGAAGACAACTGTATAAACACTAATTTCGAGCTGTAATGAAGTGTCGTAATATGAGTAGAGACATCCTAATTTCGATGTTAAGTACAAATATATTCATAGTCACCTCATACTCTCTCTCTCTCTCTCTCTCTCTCTCTCTCTCTCTCTCTCTCTCTCTCTCTCTCCCCCTCTCTCTCTCTC
>BOPN01012857.1:0-5000 GCA_017312705.2 Penaeus japonicus | reverse complement strand
TCGCTTGTCATCTTACCATTGTTATCTTTCTTACGTGTTTGATTTTTTTAATCTTAAATTTTATCTTCAATAGCCACACCTAAATTTTCTTATCAATTAATCTTATCTAAATTTCTCTATCTCATTTCTTACTTAAATTTAGTTAATATATTTCTCACCTTAATTTCCTTATCATTAACATCGTGTCTTCAACATCCATATCGTCATCATCTTTCTATCTTATTGTCTCTCTCCTCTCTCCGTGGTTATTACAGCCTTTATTCCTTTCTGCTTTATTGCATTTTTATTACTTCCCTTCATCATGTTATGAGGTTTTAGGAAGATAAATGATATAGTTGTATGGGCTTTCATTGCTCTTATGTATCACACTCTATGGAGAAGGACACTTCTCTTCACTGCCCTCCTTCCTCTGTAGTCTCTTCTTCTTCTTCTTCTTCTTTATTTTTCTTCCTTTTTTCTCTTCTATCTATTTCTTTCTTCTTCTTCTTCTCTTTCTATCCCTCTTCTTCGGTTTCTTCTATTTCTTCTCCTTTCTTTTATTTATCTTCTTCTTCCTCTTCTTCTTTTTTTCTTATTTTTTTATTTTTCTCCTTTCTCCCCTTTCTCTCCTCCCATTTTCCTTCCTCTTCTCCTTCTTTCCTTTCTATTATCAATCTTCGTCCTCTTCATCATCCTCTCCCTTTCATTCCTGTACCTTTATTCTCACTTTCTCCTCCGCACCCGCTTCTCTCTTCCCTTCTTCCTCTTCTCTCTCTTTTCATCTTTATCTCTTGTTTCCCATTTCTTCCTTCCTCTTGCCCCTATACTCTTATTTCCCTCTCTTCTTATCCTCATCCCCATCTTTTTATTCCTATTTTTGATATTCCTAGTGCTCTTTCTCTCTCTTCACCTTTTCCTTCCCCTCTTCCTCCTCTTCTCCCTCCCGATCCTCTCCTCGCCTGTAGGACCAACCTTCCCTCCTCCTCCTCTCCCCTTTATCCCTCCTCATTCATCCTCATCCCCATCCCACCCCCTTCATTCCACATCTTCTATCCCTCTTTTACCATCCACATTCCTTCTTCCCCCCCGTCTCCCTCCCCCTTCCCAATATCCCCCTCCATCCCTCCTCCTTCTCATCTTCCTCCACATCCTCCTTCTCATCTTCCTCCTCTCCCTCCTTCCTGATCACACCTCCCCCTCCCTCTCTCATCCTCCATCCCTCCTCCTCATCCCCCAGTCCGCCTCTTTCCCTCCCCATCCTCCTTCCCTCCCTCTTCCATCCTCCTCCTCCTGTATCCTCCCCCCGTTTCTCCCTCCCATCCTCACTACCCCCCCCCCTCCACCCTCAGTCCCTCTCCCTCTCCCTCTCCTTCCACCCTCCGTCCCTCTCCCTCCCCTCCACCCTCAGTCCCTTTCCCTCTCCCTCTCCTTCCCCCCTCCGTCCCTCTCCCTCTCCTTCCACCCTCCGTCCCTTTCCCTCTCCCTCCCCACCCCCTCCGTCCCTTTCCATCCATCCCCCTCCGACCCACCCCATCCCTCTTCCGTCCCTCCCTCCCTCCCCCCACCCCCATCCCTCTTCCGTCCCTCCCTCCCTCCCCCCACCCCCATCCCTCTCCCTCTCCCTCCGCCCTCCGTCCCACCCCCTTCCCCCCACGGCTCTCGTCCATCGCCTTGAAGCCGCGGCGGGAGGTCAGTTGGACGTCTAATTACACTTCCCGGGCGTTGCTTTTCTCGAGAAAGCGATCGCTCTCGATACGCGGGCGGGCGGGCGGGCGGCGGGCGGCGCGGCGGGGGGGCGGGGCGGGGGGGCAGGGCGCTGGGTGGAGGAGGGAGAGGGATGGAGGGAGAGGGGGAGGATGGATGTAAATATGTAATGTGTAAGTAGATAGATACATAGATACACACACACACACACACACACATACATGAATATATATACATATATATATATATATATATATATATATATATATATATATATATATATATATATATATATATATATATATATATATTATGTATATACATATATATATATATATATATATATATATATATATATATATATATATATATATATATATATATATATATATATAAATATATATATATATATATATATATATATATATATATATATATATATATATATATGTGTGTATGTGTGTGTATGTGTGTGTGTGTGTGTGTGTGTGTGTGTGAGTGTGTGTGTGTGTGTGTGTGTGTATATATATATATATATATATATATATGTATATATATATATATATATATATATATATATATATATATATATATATATATATATATACACACACAGACACACATACCTCTCATGCAAGCTTTAATTTGTTCAACGCAAATAATAAATACGCAAAGCAATCTGAATTAGCAATTAGCAAATGAATAGTTGTCGGAATAGCCTTAATCGGACAAATATTCCAACACAGCTTTTCCAAGAATCTTTTCGGTGCAGCTCCTCCGTGTATTTTGTGTGCGTGCGCTCATCAACGCTCTCTCGTGTTTGCGTTTAGAGCGGGGGGGGAGACGCTTGTGTGTGTCTTTTGTTTTTGTTTGTATGTGTGTCTTTGCTTTGTGTTTGATCCTGTACATGTATATTTGATTTATATTTTTCGACGATTCTCTCTTTTTCTCTAATCTCTCTTTCTTTCTCTCTCTCTCTCTCTCTCTCTCTCTCTCTCTCTCTCTCTCTCTCTCTCTCTCTCTCTCTCTCTCTCTCTCTCTCTCTCTCTCTCTCTCTCTCTCTCTCTCTCTCTCTCTCTCTCCCTCAGCCTCATTAACAAAGAGATTAACACGTGGATCTCTCGGCTAACACGAAGACCCGCGGGAGAATATAGGCAGCTTGATTACACTCCGCAACAGTTTACCCCTCTTCTCTCCCCTCTCGTCTCTCCCCTATTCCCTCTCTCCCATCTCCTCTCCCTTCCCCTCAACCCTTTTAGCTCACCTTCACTCTCCCCTCTATCTCTCCCCTCTCCTTCCGCTCCACCTATTCTCCCTTCTTGCGTCACACTCTCCCTCCATTCCCCTCTCCCCTCTCCTTCCCCTCCAACCATTCTCCCTTCCTTGAACACCCTCACATTCCTCTCTCCTTATTCCCTTCTCTCCTTTCCCTCCCTTCAACCCCTTCTCCATCTATACTCCCCCGTCCCTATTTCCATTCCCTTTTCTTTCTGTTTCTCTTTTAACGTTAATCTATTCCTCCCTTTCTCTTGGTCTCCATTACGGTCCCCTCTCTTTGGTCTCCCTTTTTTCTTTTCATTACTCTCTTACCTTCTCCCTCTTTCTCAAAAAGAGGAGAAGAGAGGAGAGGAAAGAGGTAAAGTTGGGAGAGGAGGAAGGGAGAGAGAGAGGAAGAGGGGGTGGGGGGGAGAGGAAGGGGAAGCAGAGGAGGAGGGGAGAAAGAGAGGTAGGGAAGAGGAAACAGGAAGCTTAGTGAGAGGAGGAGGGAGGAAAGAGGGGTGAGGGAGAGGAAACGGGAAGCGGAGTGAGAGGAGGAGGGGAGAAAGCGAGGGGAAGGAGAGGAGAAGAGAAGAGGAATTGACGTGAAAGATATAGGAGAGGAATGAGAGGAATGGATAAGAGAACGAAAAGAGAAGCGAAGGGAGGGGAAGGGAGAGTAATGGGAAAGAGAAAGGAAAGGGAGGAAAAAGGAGAGAGGGAGAGAGAAACAAAGAGGAGAAAGGGGAAAGAATGATAGACAGAGAGAGAGAGATGAATTAGAGGAGGAAAAGAAATAGAGGAAAAGAGAAACAAAATGAGGGGAAAGGGAAAAAAGAAAGAGAGGAAGATAAAAACAAAAGAGGGAGGAAAGGGGAAAAGGGAAAAGAGGAAAAGAGATACAAAAAGAGAGGAAACGGGAAATGGAAGAGAGGAAGAGAGATGTTTATGACGGAGTATTGTGTTAGGGAAATGGCCATTGAGCCAGCGAACTGAATCTAGCGCGGCAAATCCATGGCTCTTCTTGGTACAGGAAGAAGGGCCATTGTGCTATCTAGGGGGGGGGGGGGGTAAAGGGGACGGCCGGGGGGGGGGGGGGGTGGAGGGGAAGAGGGAGGTAAAGGGGACGGCCGAGTGGGGGGTGGGGGGTGGAGGGGAAGAGGGAGGTAAAGGGGACGGCCGAGAGGGGGGGAGGAGGGAGGTAAAGGGGACGGCCGAGTGGGGGGTGGGGGGTGGAGGGGAAGAGGGAGGTAAAGGGGACGGCCGAGGGGGGGGGGGAATGGAGAGGAAGAGGGAGGTAAAGGGGACGGCCGGGATCGGGGGGGGGGGGGGCAGAGGAACTAGCTGGGTCAGGGGAGGAGGGGAGGACCTAGAGGATGAGGGAAAAGGTAGGTGCCCGGAGGGGAGAAGGAGGGAGAGGGGAGAAAGGGACGTCCCGACAGAAGGAGAGGGACAAGATGGGTGAGGGGAGAAGGGGAGACGACGGGGGGGGAGAGGGGAGAGGGAGGAGAAAGGGGAGAAGGGGACGACTGAGGAGGGACTACAGGCTCCATACAAAATCAAAATAGGGTAGTGTATACGTTTCTATTGTTGAAGAGTTACGTTGACACGAATAAACATTAAAAATGAGGACATCTTAAGTTGCCCAGACCAGAGGCTAGCTCGCTAAGGGATATAGCGTGTGCGTGGGTTGGGGTGGGGGGATGGGGGGGTTTAATCTGTCAAGTGTCACTCTGAGAAGGAAAAACGAACCGAAAAATTATGAATAGGATAAAGGTTGTGATACGAATAATAAAGGTAATGATTCTAATAATGATAAAGATAAAATAATGATAATGACAATAAAAACAATGACTGTAATTGTTTTGTATTATTATAATTATATTCTATAACGTAGAAGGATTATATTTACATAAACTGTAGCACATGACATAGTATAAAAATGGAAATCACATAATAATATCATATTAGCATGAAATTCCATATGATTATCTGGATACAGATTTTAATTTCTCATTGGGACAAATGCCAAGAGAAAAACATATATGTGTGTGTATATA
>BOPN01012856.1:5000-10360 GCA_017312705.2 Penaeus japonicus | reverse complement strand
TATATATATATATATATATGAGAGAGAGAAAGAAGGAGAAATAGGCTAAAACAAACTAAAATAAAGAGAGGGGGGCATCCAAAGGCTAAAAACACAAAAAATTAAAGGAAAATAGATATTGAAAAAAAATGTATAAAAGAAAAGAATAATGGTTGAAAGGGATATGATAAATAAAAAATTAAAAAAATAAAATGAGAAATGAAAAAGCAAAGGCAGACACAAAGAGAATATGATAGATAAAAGCAAAAGGAAAGAGGGGAAAATAAATGTATTAAAAAAGGGGGAATGAATCTTATAGCGGGAATGAAAAGAAAAAGAAAAAAGGGAAACAAAAGGAAAACAGAAAAGACGCGAAAATAACAAGAGAAAAAAGGAGGAGAAAAAAATGTGGAATATAAATGATGGAAAAGATAAAACAAAAGATAAAATGAAAACCAAAAACAGACAGAGCATTGCAAAATGGTAAATACAGAGAGAATGTAAAGAAATAATGATAATAGATTAGAGAAAAAAAAACATTCCCCCTCTCTCTCTCGCTCTCTCTTTCTCTCTCTCTCTCTCTCTCTCTCTTTCTCTCTCTCTCTCTCTCTCTCTCTCTCTCCTCTCTCTCTCTCTCTCTCTCTCTCTCTCTCTCTCTCTCTCTCTCTCCCTCTCCCTCTCCCTCTCCCTCTCCCTCTCCCTCTCCCTCTCCCTCTCTCCCTCTCCCTCTCCCTCTCCCTCTCCCTCTCCTCTCCCTCCCCCTCTCTCTCCCCCTCTCTCTCTCTCTCTCCCTTCACTCCCCTCTCTCCTTTCCCCCCATCCCTCCTTCCCCCTCCTTTCCCCCAACCCTCCCCCCTCTCTCCTTTCCCCCCATCCCTCCTTCCCCCTCCTTCCGTCCTTCCCCCTTCTTCCTTCCGTCTCTCCCTTCCTCCTTCTCTCCTCCCCTCCTTCTTTCCATCCTTTCCTCCTCCCTCTCCCCCTCTCTCCTGGAATCACCTAACCTGGCTCCCGGTCTCACCTCGCACTGAATGCTGGAATGCAGCTGGACGCGGCGCCATGGATACTGCACCAGGCCTTATGACGTCACGAATGGTCCAGGAAACCACTTCGCTCGCACATTTCCCTGGGTACATGCTTCTTCCCTTCGCATGGCCTTGTTGGTGTTCTCTCTCTCTCTCTTCTTTCTCTTTCTCTCTCTCTCTCTCTCTCTCTCTCTCTCTCTCTTTCTCTCTTTCTTTCTCTTCTCTCTCTCTCTCTCTCTCTCTCTCTCTCTCTCTCTCTCTCTCTCTCTCTCTCTCTTTCTCTTTCTCTTTCTCTTTCTTTCTCTCTCTCTCTCTCTTTCTCTCTCTCTCTCTCTCTCTCTCTCTCTCTCTCTCTCTCTCTCTCTCTCTCTCTCTCTCTCTCTCTTTCTCTCTCTCTCTCTCTCTCTCTCTCTCTCTCTCTCTCTCTCTCTCTCTCTCTTTCTCTCTCTCTCTCTCTCTCTCTCTCTCTCTCTCTCTCTCTCTCTCTCTCTCTCTCTCTCTCTCTCTCTCTCTTTCTCTTTCCCTTTCCCTTCCCCATCCTCCTCCTCTCCCTCCTTCCCCTCTCCCTCTCCCTTCCCTTTCCCTTATCCTCTTCCTCTCCCTCCCTCCCTCTCTCTCCCTCTCCCCTCCCTCCCTCTCCCTCTCCCTCTCCCTCTCCCTCTCCCTCTCCCTCTCCCTCTCCCTCTCCCTCTCCCTCTCCCTCTCCCTCTCCCTCTCCCTCTCCTCTTCCTCTCCCTCTCCCTTCCCTCTCCTTTCCCTTCTCCTTCCTCCTCTCCCTCCCCCCTCCCTCCCTCTCCCTCTCCCTCTCTCCTCTCCCCTCCCTTCTCTCCTCTCCTCCTCCTCCTCCCTTCTCTCCTCTCCCCCTCCCTCTCCCTTCCTTTTCCCTCTCTCCCTCTCCCTTCTCCCTCTTCCCTCTCCCTCTCCCTCCCACCACTCCCTCCTTCTCCTTCTCTCTCCCTTCTTCCCCCTCTCCCATTTATCTCTCTCATTCTCTTCATTCTCTTCCACCTTCTTGTTTCCGCTCGGGGACTGAACTTTTCTCAAAGGGAGAGCTCGAAGATTCCTTATAGAAAAAAAAAGAAAATGAAAATAAAAAAGGGACTCTCGAATGGCTTGAATACGGGACTACGAGATATGATTACCCTTCTTCGCCTTCAGGATAGTCCGGGCATAAAAGGGAGGTTATTTGGCTGATGTATCGTAGGGGGCATTTGGGGAGAGAGGGAGAGGGAGAGGGGGAGGGATGGGGAGAGGGAGAGGGGGAAGGGGGGAGGGAGTGGGACAGGGAGGGAGGGAGGGGGAGAGCAAGTGGGAGAAGGGGAGGGGAGTGGGAGAGGGGGGAGGGAGTGGGAGAAGGGGGGAGGGAGTGAGAGAAGGGGGGAGAAGGAGAGGGAGAGGGGGGAGGGAATGGGAGATGGAGAGGGAGGGAGAGAGAGAGGGAGAGAGAAAACGAGACAAACCATATGATTATATAAATCCATAGGAAGAAAAACTCTCTCCCTCTCTCTGTCTCTCTCTGTCTCTATCAACTATCTATCGATCTATCTATCGATCCATCAGTAACTATCTATCTATGTCTATCTTTTATATCTATTTACATCTATCTATCTATATATCTATCTATACATATCTATACATCTATACATCTATCTATCTATCTATCTTTATATATATATTTATCTATCTATCTCTCTATCTATCTCTCTATCTATCTATCTATCTATCTATCTATCTATCTATCTATCTATCTATCTATCTATCTATCTATCTATCTATCTATCTATCTATCTATCTATCTATCTGTCTACCAATCTACCTACCTATCTATCATATCCATTTATATCACACACAAAAAAGCACACACTCATGAATTCAGAAAAGTTATATAAAATCCAAAGCGAAAATCCTTGTCTTAATCGCTCTTCGGCCGACACTCGATGGCGCGAGGGTGCCTCCGAGTCACGGGAGATTCCGAGGAAAATCCGAGCTCTAACCATCTCGAAATTCACGAAGAATAAGGGCGAGGTTTATTAAGACATTCTCGGAGACGCTACATTTGCAGACTCGCATATCTCATTGAGCAGCAGTTCCCTTGACTTTTATCGGTGGTGTTACGTACGAAAACTAACTTCGAGTTCGTATATTTTAAACCGTTCTAGCCTCTGACAATAATGTCCGCATATTTTCGCTTTCAGACCGACAAGTAATTACCTGGGCATTAAAATACATTCACTTCAGACTTCTCTCCTTCCCTCCTCTCCTCTCCCCTCCTCTCCTCTCCTCCCCCCTCCCCCCCCTTCCCCCGTTATAGCTGTATCCATCGTCTGTTTAGGGGGAGGGGAGGGGGGGGGAGGGGGAGGTGGAGAGAGGATGGATTTTCAGGGGAAGAAATTGAAAGGGGGTAAAGAAGGAGGCTGGAATTTCCAACTGGAAGGGAGGTGGGGGGGGGGGGTGATGGGGGATGGATGGGTAGGGGTGGTAGAGGTTTGACTCGAGATATATAGTGAAGGGGGGATGTAGTGCGAATTTTAGGATGATCATCAATAATTATGATTATGATGTCTAATAATGTTAATAAAAGTAATGATAACAATGAGTATGATAACAATAACAAATATGATAATCATAACAAATTTGATGATAATAATGATGATAATAATAATAATAATAATAATAATAACAATAATAATAATGGTAAAAATTATATTAATAAAGATGATAATAATGGAAATGATAAAAATGATCATCACAATAACAATGGAAGTGAAACTGATAATAACATTGATAACAATAATAATAATACTAATGATAATGATTGTGATTGTGTGAGTGTGTGTGTGTGATTGTGTGTGTGTGTGATTGTGTGTGTGTGTGATTGCGTGTGTGTGATTGCGTGTGTGTGATTGTGTGATTGTGTGTGTGTGTGTTTGTGTGTGTGTGTATGTATGTATTAAGTGAGTGAAAAAAGACGGAGAACAAGAAAAAATGATTTTAATCAGAATTATTGGATCATGACGTCCACACACAAAAACGGCCGCCCATAAAAAAGAGACTGACTTGAATAACGAAAAAGAAAAGGAAAAAAAAAGAAGGGAAGCGTTTGTAACATCAGACAGTCAAGAAAATCAACCATGACATTGCGCCACAAGGGAAAGGGGGTCGGATGATGGGGCTATGGGGGGTGGGGGGTGGAAGGGGCTTGTGATGTCCAAGGGAAGAGTGCCAGAGGGACGTGGGGGAAGGGGGGGGAGGGAGGGGGGTCAAGAGGAAAGGAGGAACAAGGGATGTGGGAGTAGTGGATAGAGGAGGGGGGTGAAGGAGGAGAGTAGAAGGGTACAGAAGGAAGGAGGGGAGTAGAAGAGGGTGGAGGGGGCAATAGATAGGGAAGAGGGAGGTAGGAGAGACGGGGTCGGTTTGCAGAAGGACCCGAGACTTCACAGACCTGAATGTTGGAAGAAGTTTGAACGTTTCAAAGGCTTGGGGTCCGTATATAATTAGGCGTGGTCGAGACCAAAGGTATATATGATTAGACGCCGGAAAAGAATAGAAAGTTCCTCCTGCAAGACTCCAGCGAGGAAGTGAGTGACTAAAGAGTTTGCGAGGCACGGGGACGCGAGAGGTGAAGGAATGAACCTCAGGCACCAAATGCATCTCAGCTTCCGACCAACCGACCAACCGACCAACCGACCGACCGACCGACCGACGAAGAAACTTGGTCTTCTTGTAAGAGAGGGAGAAATAATGGTAATGCCCTCCCGTATGTATGTATATGCGCATGTCCCCTTCTCGAAACTTCTCGACATAAGTTGGAGCTTGTAACTTCCGCCAGATCAGGCAGGGTTCATCGAAAGGTCAAAAGAAAGAAAAAAAGAAGAGAGATAAACTTATATTCAACCATGAATTCGTTTCTTAGGACACCAAGAAGAGGAAGAGATACACACATCAACAGAATACACCCGCATAAACAAGCGCTCCGCCCCACAACATACCAATGCATTTCGAGTTCGCCCCATCCACTCACGCAGAACCTCCAACCATCTACAAAAGCAGCAAGCGGAGGGCCAAGGAACAGCCGCCATCACCGAAAGAAGAGCTCAGTATAAAGCTATAAACATGAATCAGCATTAGAATAGTCCGCCGCGGGAGACCCCTTTGCAAAGAGCAGGATGGACTGACTTCAGCAGATGATGTTTGTGTACGCGTATGAGTGTGTGTGTGTGCGCGGGAGTGACGGTAAGTCTACTGTGTAGTAAAGAAAGGCGTTATTTATGTTAGAGAGGGGAGAATGCAAAGAAAGATAGAGAGAGGAAAAGAGAGAGAGAGAGAGAGAGAGAGAGAGAGAGAGAGAGAGAGAGAGAG
>BOPN01012854.1:0-5000 GCA_017312705.2 Penaeus japonicus | reverse complement strand
TAAGATATAACGATATTCATAATATAACTATGGTTATTATTTTCATTATTGATATGATTACCACCACCATCATCATCATCATTACCACCATCATCATCATCATCATTACCACCATTATTATCATCATCATTACCATCATCATCATCATCATTACCATCATCATCATCACCACCACCATCATCATTATCGCCATCATCATCATTATTACCACCATCATCATTACCACCACCATCATCATCATCATTACCACCATCATCATCATCATTACCACCACCATCATCATCATTACCACCATCATCATCATTACCACCATCATCATCATTACCACCATCATCATCATTACCACCATAATCATCATCATTACCACCATCATCATCATTACCACCATCATCATTACCAACACCATCATAATCATCATCATCATTACCACCATCATCATCATTACCACCATCATCATTACCAACACCATCATAATCATCATCATCATTACCACTATCATCATCGTCATCATTACCACCATCATTATCATCATCATCATCTTCATCATTACCACTACTATCATCATCATCACCACCATCATCATCATCATTACCACCACCATCATCATTACCATCATCATCATCATTACCACCATCATCATCATCATTACCAACACCATCATCATCATTACCACCATCATCATCATCATTACCACCATCATCATCATCATTACCACCATCATCATCATCATTACCACCATCATCATCATTACCACCATCATCATCATCATTACCACCATCATCATCATCATTACCACCGCCATCATCATCATTACCACCATTATTATCATCATCTTTACCATCATCATCATCATCATTACCACCATCATCATCATTACCACCACCATCATTATTACCATCATCATCATCATTACCACCATCATCATCATCATTACCAACACCATCATCATCATTACCACCATCATCATCATCATCATTACCACCATCATCATCATTACCACCACCATCATCATCATCATTACCACCACCATCATCATTACCATCATCATTACCAACACCACCATCATCATCATCATTACCACCATCATCATCATCATTACCATCATCATCATCATCATCATTACCACCACCACCACCACCATCATCATTACACCACCACCACCATCATTATCATTATAATGATAAGAGTGATAATGATAATAATAATGATAACGATAATAAGGATTATGATAATAATAATCTGATGATAATGATGATAATAATAATGATATTACTAATTATTATAATGACAATAATGATAATGGTAAGTGTAATAGTGATGATAATGCTAATATTAATGATAGCATTCTGAATGAAGTAAATACTGCTTATGAACCTTTCGTGAGTAACATAGATCACTTAACTAAGAAAATTAAACTCTTAATTGTTGAGTTATTATCACGACTTTCAGCTTGAGAGTGATAACAATATCATTATTAATTTTGATTGTTGATGATAATAGTCGTGGGGAGGGTAATCATGATGGTAATGATGATTGTGATAATGATTATAATGATTATGAAAATGATAATAACGGGGATAATGATAATAACAATTGTAATAATCGCGGTAATGATAATGATAACGATATTAATATTGTAATCATTTCTGTCATTATTATCATTATTGTTATTATTGTGATAAAAATGATAATAATAATGATTATTATTATCATTATGACTGTTATTTTAATATTATCATTATGCTTATTATCATTATTATATTACTGTTATTGTTATTATCCTTATCATCCTTGTTATCGTTATTATTATCATCATCTTCATTATTATTATTATTATTTTCATTATTATTATCATTACTATTAGTAGTATTATAATTATAATTATCATTATTATCAAAAATCATATTGATAATCATATTGATGATAGTAATGATAATGATAATAATGATGATGATAATAATGATAATAATAATAACAATAACAATTATGATAGTAATAGTAATGATGATACATAATAATAATGATAATGAGAATAATGATGATGATAATAATAATAAGGATAATAATAATAATAATAATAATAATGATAATAATGATGCTGATAATGACAACAACAATAATAAATGAAGATGCCTAATATTATCATCATTGTTACTTAGATAATCATCATCAAAATAATAGTAATACTAATAAGGATGATTACAATAATGATAACACGATTTTTCCACTTTGGCAAATGAGTCAGTTAAGAAAAACGTTTCTATCATGAGTCAGTTAAGAAAAACGTTTCTATCATGAGTCAGTTAAGAAAAACGTTTCTATCATGAGTCAGTTAGGAAAAACGTTTCTATCATGAGTCAGTTAAGAAAAACGTTTCTATCATGAATCAGTTAAGAAAAACGTTTCTATCATAAATCAGTTAAGAAAAACGTTTCCATCATGAGTCAGTTAAGAAAAACGTTTCTATCATGAGTCAGTTAAGAAAAACGTTTCTATCATGAGTCAGTTCAGAAAAACGTTTCTATCATGAGTCAGTTAAGAAAAACGTTTCTATCATGAGTCAGTTCAGAAAAACGTTTCTATCATGAATCAGTTAAGAAAAACGTTTCTATCATGAGTCAGTTAAGAAAAACGTTTCTATCATGAGTCAGTTAAGAAAAACGTTTCTATCATGAGTCAGTTAAGAAAAACGTTTCTATCATGAGTCAGTTCAGAAAAACGTTTCTATCATGAGTCAGTTAAGAAAAACGTTTCTATCATGAATCAGTTAAGAAAAACGTTTCTATCATGAGTCAGTTAAGAAAAACGTTTTCCATCATGAGTCAGTTAAGAAAAACGTTTCTATCATGAGTTAGTTAGGAAAAACGTTTCTATCATGAGTCAGTTAAGAAAAACGTTTTCCATCATGAGTCAGTTAAGAAAAACGTTTCTATCAACGTTGCTGGATTCATTTAGAAATCATATAGTAACTTTAATGCAAGTAGATTTTCAGTTTTCGTTTCAGTACTACGTAAATATGCCACTGTTACTTGTATCTTAGAAATACATGATCCACGCATGGTTTGTTACTATTGTCATTAATATTATTGTTGCTGATGTTGTTTCTGTTATTGTCATTATTTTTATTATTATCATTTTTCTCTTTATTATCATTATTACCGTTACTACTACTGTTATTGTTATTATTGTTATTTTCATTTTTTTTGGTTGCTATCATCATTATTATTTTTGTAACCATTAGCATTATCATTTTTATTCTTCGTTTCTTTTTATGATTATTATTACTGTTATTATTACCACTATTATTGGCATTATTATTATTATTATTATTATCATTATAATTTTTATCATAATTAATGTCATTATCATTGTTATTATCATTATCATTATAATTATCGTTATCATTATTTTTATCATCATCCTTATTAATATCATGGCTATTATTAATATTACTATCATTGTTGTTATTAATATTAATTACTCTTAATAATGTTATTATATTTTTCTTCTTACTCTTTCCCTATCGCTATTAATATCTTACTATTATTTGCGTAATTATTATTATTAATAATTATTGATATCATGATGGTAATTATTATCATTTCTATCATAATCAATCTCATCATTGCCATTATTATTGTTATTATTATTTCTATCATCATCATTGTTATTATCCTTGTTATCACTATGAATAACTTATTATCATCAATATTATAATCATTGTTATCATAAAAAGTAAGGTTATTACTACTCTCATCATTATTCTTATAAAGATCATTCATTTGTCTGCCAATCCATCCATCTATCTATTTATATAAAGCGAAACAGGAAACTGGAAGGTCCGTCACCTCGCTGGAGAGACCGAATTTCCTCTCGAAAGCCGCGCCGGACGAGTGGGGGAGACGGAGACGACTGACGGGAAAATCGTAGCGTTCCTTCTTCGAAAGACGATTTGATAAGCAGTAGAAAGCAAGTATAGGAGGCGATGGCAGCGGAGGAGCTGACGCTAATGCCGGCTCTGTCAGCCTTTTTCCGAGTGCGTGCTTGGTGCCGTAGAATTTTTCTATAACGATTAGGATTCTTGAGTTTTTTTTTTTTTTTTTTTTTTTCTCTCCTGTTACGAAATTGTAAGGTGCTGACGCTTCGTGTACACTGATTACATTAGGGTTATCTTTTTTTTTTTTTTTTAATTAGCATTCATATTTCTATTTTTTTTTTTTTTTTTCTGTTCTTGTTGTTGGAGATAAATGGTATTATTTTTGACGTTAGTAGAAACTTTTTATTTGTTCCCATAACAGCTATATAATCAGAGCGAGCGATTGTTTTTTTCTTGTTCTTGGGTGATTAATATTACTGCTATTATTGGTTTTTCACTTTCATCATGTTTTATTAGTTGACATTGGTAATAAAACAGTTAATACTAATATTACATACCTTATGTAAATATGCACAAAAATACGCACAATAATGATATTAATAATAATAAGAAAAACAACGATTATGATAATTGATGATGATAAGTGATGAAAATACTAATAATAATTGTAGCAATAATGTTAAAAATAATTATAATGATAACAGTAATTATATTAACAATAATGACAATAGAAAATAAAGATATATGAATACCAAAGAAAATCAAAATCAAAAATATAAATGATAAAGATTATAATAACAACAATGATCAAAATAATGATAATGAGGATGCTGATAATTATGTAAATAATTATTATAATGATAACAATAATGTTCATAGTAATAATAATGATAATTGAAATAACAATGCTAATGATGATTATAATGACAATGAAAATAATAATGATGATAATAAGTACAATAATTGTAATTATTATGATGATAATATTAATGAAGTTGATTAAACCAATAACAATAATAATAATGACAGCAATGATAATTATGATTATAACGATTGAAGATATGAATATGCATGTGTGTGTGTGTGTTTATATATATATATAAATATATGTATATATAGATAT
>BOPN01012852.1:7500-10372 GCA_017312705.2 Penaeus japonicus | reverse complement strand
ATATATATATATATATATATATATATATATATATATATATATATATATATATATATATATATATATACATACACACACACACACACACACACACACACACAAACATATCTTACTGTTTTATCGGTTTCCCATAGAATACATTTCTAAAGCAAAAGCAATGGAAAAGATGACAGTTTGCATGGTTGCATTGTGACTGACAAGACTCCCGTCTTTCCAAAGGCAGAATCCGTGATCCATTTACCCCCCCCCCTCCCCCGGTGCAACCTAAAACAATATGGCGTCGGCAAAACAACCACCAGGACGACAGGCCACGCCCGAGGCCAATAATCTAGATGATCCCAGCCAAGCGGATTAAGGAGGTGTGCGGGCACGACCTGATGCTAGGCCTACAATAATATAACCGCAGGAATCCTGCGCCGACAAAAGTGCATTACCGTTAGGCTTAGCAGTCGAGCTGAATCGGGAGATTGACACGAGGGTCACGAACGCGTCTTTCCATGACACAGCGCGCGACCAGACCGAGTAGAGAGAAGAGAAGAGAAGAGAAGAGAAGAGAGGACAGAGAAATCGCAGAGCACAGGCATCGCGCGCACAGGGAAGAAGAAATCCCGCGAACAATGGCATCCCACGCACAAAATTCTAGTCAGACTCGCACGCCGCATGACAGGATGGCGCTTCCGGGTGGTGTCATTTCCGCGTCAGGACCCGTAAGTCAGAAACTGTCCGTCTCGCCCGTTTGCCGCTTCACAGCCATCATCTTCGCCCTCACCATGCTTGCCTGCACGCGGGAAAACAAGAATGACTCTCGTTCGGGCCGAGTGCGTGCGCACCACTACCCTGAACATTAATCATTCACGTTAGCTCAGTAATCGCTCAAAGTATATACACATCCAAACCGCACTCGTAAGAGGAAATCCCACGTTTACATGTGTTGTTTCTTGATGGGTTGAGGTAACCCGCAGGGTTTTCGGTCGCACATAAAACATTTCCAATACAGAGCAACATGATTGTACCACATAACGAACGTGGTTTCGAGTCACTCCTTTTGCACAGGGCAAGAGACATTAACGTCATGTAAGTGTGACTTTTCTAACCTCAGCCATTTTATTCCGCGCTAAGAGCTGCCATCTATCCTAAAGAGCAGCGAATGGCAACACGCGCGGAACAGGGACAGAACCTTCCCTGCAGGTAACCACTATCTTATCTCTCGCCCGGCGACTCTATCAACCATCGGCCACCGCTACCACACAGCCAAAGGTTGTCGAGAGGAAGATAGGAAAGCCTGTCATTTCGGCGTTCGGCTTTCGATGGCGCTATACAGTGAGGCTTTGAGTCGTGTGCTTCTTTCCCTCTCAACGCCGGATGATTAATATAGATCTCTTGCCATATAATTCTTTGCTATAGCATTTTATTGTTTCTTATTTGTACCACTTTCGTCTTGTTTGCATTTTCTTTGTTATTTGGATTGTTACATTCATGAGTAAAATGTTTATATAATTGAGTTATTACAGACAAGTTTAATAAGAAAGGACACACGCAAATAGTGAGAACGTGCAAATAAGTATGAAAAGCTGAATTAAATACGAACGATAAAAAAAATACAAAATTCTAAAGAGTGGCTCCGAAATAGTTATTTACGGAATTATTTAGGTCGCAAGTTAGTGTGCCCATCGTGGACACATTTTAATTAAAGGGACACACAGCAGCTTTCCTGTATCCCTCTCTCTACTCTGCCACACAACGCGGGCCAGGATACCAGAGGTAATTAGGTCAACGATTCTATTCCGTTTCATTCGAAAATCCACTTCTTATTCAATCAAGAAAAATATTCCCCGCAAACAGCAACTCACGTAAGCGCCTGCAAGCACGAATCACTGCAACGCCTTGGCTTCCCCGCGAACCTTAAGATCAAGGACACGTCTCGCGGTGTCCCTCGAACCACGTGACCCTCCTGCCTCCACCCGAGTTCCACCAAGCATCAACACGCGCGTTTACGGCCTGTGATTAGATTATAATTCTATTTAAAGCTCAACGCAGGTCACGGGTTCACGGCCTGCTTTCCAGGCGCAAACAGTAGGTCCACTGTATCTCATGGCTGTTCATGATCGAAGTTACACGTGGCCCTCGTGACTCATTCCAAGCGTCTGCTGTCTATGCGGGTAAGTGGGTCACAGTGGTGCAAGCTCCATGTTGGATCTCGGGTGAAGCCCGGGCTAATCTGTCCTCGTTTCCCTTTCTCTGGCAGTGTGAGACGTCGACAAGGCTTAAAACACGAGCCATAACAAAAGCGCTCTCTGCGTGCAATGTACAATTTACAAATATTAATTTATGGTTTTAAATGTCCACAGTTTCCCGCAATTCCCACAGTAGAAGAGCTTAATCTCATCAATGCACTGCAACCTCTCCGACAGCCTGATCCCAACTAACACAGAGATGCTGTCAGACCCAAACACCTTAAGCTGGCTTATTTCAACATGCCCAACATCACCCCCTCCCTCGCCCTTCCCTACCCGAGCCCAGACGCGTCTTATGATCTGTGGGGCAGATAAAGCAGGGCGGGCGTGGGCCGGAATACCCGCCGCGCCAAGCGTGTGTGGATGGATAAGCCCGTATAACGGCGTTATCGCCTCGCACGCCGCCACCGCCGCCGACCAAGACAATGGCGAGAAATTCGACCCCCAATTATCCTCCCGTGATATCGGCCTTGCACATACCTACAACGGCGCTCTTCTTATCTTATCGAACGACTCGAAAATTTTCAATAAACTTTCGGTTGTACTTTGAGTCAACAGTGAACACCTGCATTTCCTGTGGAGCCTCAGATAAAAAGCAACCAACCTTTGCTGTGCATATTTCAACATCGTGGTGAGCG
>BOPN01012848.1:0-2500 GCA_017312705.2 Penaeus japonicus | reverse complement strand
TTTTCTTTTTTCAGATTATAATATATATATATATATATATATATATATATATATATATATATATATATGTGTGTGTGTGTGTGTGTGTGTGTGTGTGTGTGTGTGTGTGTGTGTGTGTGTGTACATATATACATATAAGAATATATAAGAATATATAGAAATAAAACAGGTATCATGAAAAACATATGGAATAATATATCATAAGATGGAGAAAAGGGGATGGAGATTAATGATGTTGTACAGTATATTGGTAATTAAATCAGTTTAGTGAGAAGCGAATACGATAACAGCACGTTATGCAATATATATCTAAGACAGTAAGAGTATTATCTGTAAAGATATAAAGATCTAAACATAGGCTTGTCAGAAAATAACCCAGAATGCATGACCATCAAGAACTCGGGAAACAGTAGAATTCATCATCAATGGAGCAGGAAGGATTAAGCAATTCAATTAGACCCATTTAAGAAAATTTTATAAGGTAAGTCTACATATAACTTTTTTTCATATATGTATAGTCTAGAAATACTTAATGCTTCCTTTAATAATGAGTGCTAAACTCATGATAATAACAGCACGATTCATTACTTTAGTAATGATTCATGATGATTAAGATAAACATGATAATGATGATGATGATAATAATAACATCAATAATAATAATGACAATGATAATATCTATGAAAATGATAAAAATAATACTAATAATAGTAACATTCATAATAATGATGATAATTATGATAATAATAATAAAATAACAAAAATTAAACGAGCAATGATAAAAATGTCAATCATAATCATAATAATAATGATGGTGATAAAGTAGACAAAATAAATAAACGTGATAACAGCAATAATAAAAATAATAATAACAATGGTAGTCATGATAGTGATTTTTGTATTAAATAATGATCATAATAATAATAGTAATGATAATAATGATATGAATATTAACTGCTATCATCATTATCATTATTGTTGTTATAACAAAGAAATAATAATAGTGATAACAGCTTTAATTGTAATAATTGTAACATCAATAACAATGATATTAATGATGAGGATAACAATAGGATAATGATATTGATAACAATAGTAATAGCAATAATGATATTGATAACAAAAGTAATAGCAATAATGATAATGATGGTAATCATAAATATTGTAATGATAACGAAAATAATATGAATAATAGCAATCATAATAATGATGATAATAATGATAATGATAATACCAACAATGATAATGATAATGGTGTAAATAATGATGATGGTGATGATGATGATGATAATAATAATGATTATTATTATTATAATAATAATAATAATGATAAAAATAAGTAATGATAATGCAAATAATGATATAAATTATGATATCAGTGCTAACAATAAGAGTCATAAAAATTGAAATAATAATAGTAATGATAATGTTAGTAATGATGATAATGATGTATAGACTCTGATAATAATGACAATAATAATGATAATATTATTACTGTCATTAACAATAACAATGATAATAATAATAATAATGATAACAATATATGATATTGACAACGATAATGAAGTTAATAATAAAGATGATAATATTACTGATAATATTCATATCATAAAATTATCATTGATTACTATAATTTTTTAATTACCGTTATCATTATTATTAATTTCATTATTATTATCATTAATTAAATTACTACTAGTATTAATATTATTATTGCTATAATAATAATTCTTTTAAGTAGGAGTAGTGTTATCATTGCTATCATTATCATCATTAATCTTGTTGATCTAGTTATTGTTATTACAACTAATATCAACAACAACAACAGCAGAAGCAATTGCAACAATAACAATAATAATGAAAATCTCAATAATAGCAATAATGATAAAAATGATAATGACAATAGTAAAACAGTTATGATAATAATAATGACAATAATAATAATACAAATAATAATAATAATAATAATAATAATGATTACAATGTTAGTAACACATGTAAAAAGGGAATAATAAGGACGATGATGATAATAATGATGATAGTGATAATAACAATAAAAATATCAGTTATAATAATAAAAATACTAATGATGATCGTAAAAGTAACGAAAACAATAACAATAATAATAATAACAATAATAATAATCATAAGAAAATTTATAATGATAATAAGATGATAATGAAGTTGATAACAATAATGACAAGTATAAAAGTATAAAGAACAACAGCAACATTTATACTGAAAATAATAATATAGTTCATAATAAGGAGAACAGTAGTAATAATGATGAAAATGATGCTTATGACAATAAGAACGAGGGATTCGTGTCATCTATATCATCCCTTTCATAACTATATATTTTTTTCATTCAAATAATCATGATTATCATATTTAACAAAAATGTCATGATTATTGCAAGTATCATAACTATCATTATCAGTAATTTCGTCATTTTCATTAGCATAATATCTCGTATCATTATATTCTTTATCATCATCTT
>BOPN01012847.1:5000-10387 GCA_017312705.2 Penaeus japonicus | reverse complement strand
GCGGGGCGGGGGAGAAAGAGAGAGAGAGAGAGAGAGAGAGAAGAGAGAGAAAGAGAGAGAGAAAGAGAGAGAGAGAGAGAGAAAGAGAGAGAGAGAGAGAGAGAGAAAGAGAGAGAAAGAGAGAGAGAGAGAGAGAGAGAGAGCGAGAGAGAAGAGAGAGAGAGAGAGAGAGAGAGAGAGAGAGAGAGAGAGAGAGAGAGAGCGAGAGAGAGAGAGAGAGAGAGGAGAGAGAGAGAGAGAGAGAGAGAGAGAGAGAGAGAAAGAGAGAGAGAAAGAGAGAGAGAGAGAAAGAGAGAGAGAGAGAGAGAGAGAGAGAGAGAGAGAGAGAGAGAGAGAGAGAGAGAGAGAGAGAGAGAGAGAGAGAGAGAGAGAGAGAGAGAGAGAGAGAGAGAGAGAGAGAGATTTGGTACACAAAAAAAGAGATATGCTGATGGATGAACATGCCAATCATGAACACGGATAAATCAATGCACTCTATTCCTCTGTAAAAGAAAATAGTTTATAAAAAAAAATGTTTATTCTCTCTCATTTCTATTTCCCCTTTTTGCTTTCCTTCCTAGCCCATGTGCTTTGTTTATTTCGATACCGATTTTTACCCTTTTTTTTCTTCTTAACTACTGTGTCTCTCACTGCCACTCGCCCCCCCCCCCCCCGTCTTCCCACCCCTTCTAACCCCTACCCCGAAGATGACGAACCGAGGAAATGTCTCACGCAAAGCTGTCATGCCACACGTCTTGAACACTCTTATTCACTCTCTCTGTTAATGTCTCTCTCTCTCTTTCTCTTTCTCTTTCTTCTTTCCTCTTGCCCCTTCCTCTCTCTCTCTCTCTCTCCCACTCTCTCTCTTTCTCCTTCTCTCTGTTTGAATCCCTCATTCCTCACCCCTTTTCTCTCTCCTTCTTTCCCTCCCTCCCACCCCTTCTCTCTCTCTCTCTCTCTCTCTCTCTCTCTCTCTCTCTCTCTGTCTGTTCCTCTTCCCCCCTCCCCCTCTCTTTGATCCGAAGAGTACTAGACCTGCATCCGCTACGCAACAAACTCCGAGTACGAGTATGATGACTATACTAATGATCTTAGTCATAGATGACATTGGAAATATAGATAATAATGATGGTTATAAAGCTGATTATGAGGGATGATGATAATACAGATACGGATTGTAATTATGATAATGATGATAATAATGATGATAACAATAATGTTGATGACAGTGTTAATAACAATAGTAATAGCTATAATGAAAATGATACTGATGATATGATGATTATGATGATAATGATTATGATGATTATAAGAATGATGATGATCTTAACAATCAAAATGATGACAATAATAATGATAGCGATAATAATAGTCAAGAATATGATCATTATAGTGATACTGATTCTCTTAATAATAGAAATGAGGATATTACTAGCAGTAATAGTAAAGATAATGATAATCATAATAATAAAAAGGATGATAATGATAATAATAATAATAAAAAGGATGATAATGATAATAATAATAATAATGATAATAAGGATGATAATGATAATATCAATAATATCGATGATAAAAACGATAAACATAACAGTGATCATCATGATACTGATAATGGTAATGAGGGTGATAATAAAATTAATGATAATGATAGCTATAATGATAAGGATGATAATGATAATGATAGTAATAACTGTAATAATTACCATAAACAACAAAATTGACAATGATAATCCAAATGAGGTTGATAATGATAATGATTATGAAAATTATGATAGTATTGATTATGATTATGATAACGATAATGATGATAATGATGATAGTCATGAAGATAATAACGGTATTGATAATAATAGCGATGGTGTTAATAATGAGGAAAATGATAATGATAATGTTAATAGACATGACCACAATGATAATGACAATGATGATAGTAATGACAATAAAAATAATGACAAAGATAATTATAATTATAACTATCACAATAAGGATAATGACAATAGCTATACCAAACAAAATGATAAAAACTAAAAAAGAAAATGATAAAGATATAAATAATGCAATTGACATTAATGCTAACAGAAATTATAGCAATCCTATGAGCAACGACAATCAGAATGGAAAATAAAAACAATAATGATAATGGTGAAGATAATGGTAATGATAATAATAACGATGGTAACAATAAGAATAATACTAAAAGTAGATATGAAGATAATGATAATGATAACAATATGAGAAATGATAGATATGATGACATTGATAATAATTAGGATGTTAAAAAAATGATGATGATAATGATAATGATGATAATGATAATGGTAATGATGATAATGATAATACTGATGATGATGATAATCATGAAAATTATGATTATGATAATCAATTTTATTGTCATAATAATAGCAATAATGACAAGGGTAATGAGTTTGATAGGAGTGATAAGAATGCTAATGACATTGCTAGTATCAATAATGACAACAATGATTAAAATAGTGGCGATGAGCAGACGGAGTTGCAGCCTCCATCACTTGGCAATGACATCATAATACTTTGCAAGAAGCAGAGAAGATAAAGAGATGCATAAAACTCATATTTGCATTTGCTTGCTATTCCATGGACATGCGTTTTGCAAGGAGAGAAATGATGATGAGAGATAGAGAAAGAGAAAGACATCTATGTTAGAAAGTAAGAGATAGATAGATAGAGAGAGAGAGAGAGAGAGAGAGAGAGAGAGAGAGAGAGAGAGAGAGAAGGAGAAGTATACAGATAGAAACAGGGAGAAAGAGATATAAAACAGAAAAAAAAAAAAAAAAAAAAAAAAAAAAAAAAAAAAAAAAAAAAAAAAAAAAAAAAAAAAAAAAAAAAAAAAAAAAAAAAAAAAAACAGAAAAAAAAACGAGAAACCCAAATCGAGAGAAAAGGGACGATGATAAGCCGATACTTCGATAGTGTCTCCAGGTATCTATTCGACGCCAAGATATCCTCTGGGGCCAAGTGAATAGCCTCATGATTGGACGCTATTCTTGCTTACTTCACGCACTCCAGGAGGGGCACAAAAGGGGGGGGGAGGGGGAGGGGGTGAAGGGGAAAGGGGTAGGGGTGGGGGTGGGGGTTAGGGGTGTGGAGAAGGGAGAGTGGAAGGGGAGGGGTGGAGGGAATGAAGGCGGGGGTGGGGGGGCGTAGAGGGAAGAGAGGAAAGGGGGAGGGGAGGAGGAGAAGGAAGAAGAGGAGAAGAGAGTAAGAGGCATAAGGGAGGGGAGAGGGGAAGGGAGAGATTAATAATAAGAGGTCAGAAAATGACGAATGACGTATATTCTGTGACCTACCGCAATTTAGAGCAATTCTGTGTTATCTATCTTTATGCGTTCGTCTTCCCAATACTCTACCCCCTGTCCCTCTCCCCCTCCTCCTGCCTATCCATCCACCCCCTTCCCTTCCCTCCCCCCCTTATCCTCTCCCCTTCTCCTACCCAACCCCTCTCCATTTTCTCCCTCCTTTTCCTTACCCTCCCCTCCCCCCCTCTCTCCATCCCCTCCCCCCCTCTCGAAACCACCAAGATAAATCCGAGCTGCATCTGTCCTCCAGCTGCGAAGGCAAGATTGTGCAACATCTCGATACTTATCTTGCCTATTGCTTCGATCACCATCATTGTCGTCATCTTCTCCTATTTATCATCATTATTGATCATTACCAACGTCGATCGAAGAGATTTACGTATCTATTCATCTCTAACTATATTTGTTTATATCTATATTCATCTATTCATTTACTGGTAAATGGGTTTGCTGGCACGATGTTTGTAAACAGGATTATGCGCGAATGTTTACTGACGCATTGTGAAGAAACATGATCATCCTCATCATCACCTCATCACCTCATCATCATTGTCATCATTGTTATTAATGTCAATATGATCATTAACACCAAATCGAGAACTGTGAATGATGATAATCCCATTATTATCATTACTATCATCAATGCATCGGTACTATTGCCATCATGATTGTTTCTTCAGATTTCTTCGGCTATTAGTAAATTTGTGAAGAACGGATTATAGGATAAGATGCTCTCTGTGCAATGAATTACTGACGGATTGTGAACATTTATGGGTGGGTTTGCCATGTCCTTTGGGATCCGTTGAGTAGATGGTGGGGAACCGGATCCGAGTAAGGATTCACAGGGCAATGAATTGAATCATCGCTAGTCCGTAGAAAACGGGTCCTCTTTAAGAATTCTTATAGAAAACGGGTCCCCTTTGAGAATCCTTATAGAAAACGGATCCCCTTTGAGAATTTTTATAGAAAACGGGCCCCCTTTGAGAATCCTTATAGAAAACGGGTCCCCTTTGAGAATCCTTATAGAAAACGGGTCCCCTTTGAGAATCCTTATAGAAAACGGGTCCCCTTTGAGAATTCTTATAGAAAACGGGTCCCCTTTGAGAATTCTTATAGAAAACGGACCCCCTTTGAGAATCCTTATAGAAAACGGGTCCCCTTTGAGAATCCTTATAGAAAACGGGTCCCCTTTGAGAATCCTTTAAAAATTTTGTAGTGTCCTGAGTACTCTCCAGTTCTTAATGTTGCAATCATGAAGCTTTCATTAAAAAGTACGATGCAATATTTCAATCCTAATCCATTAATTGCGATTATCTGAAACAGTGTTGCTCATTGGCTTACAACTGTATTGTATCGCAGCTTCTGATTGGCTGAGGATGTGGAGGCGGAACAACTTTAATTTCCAACCAATCAGCGATTAACATCTGGAAGACTAGCCAGTCAGTTCTGGAATATGAAGTTTCTCAATTGAATTCATCATTATAACCTTTATTATTGTTATCATCCTTATTTTTACTATTTGATTATCATTATCTTTTTATCATCATTGTTATAATCATCATTATTGTTGTTATTAAATTTATTATCATTATCATTACTGTTTCTATTATTGTTATCATTATCATTATTATCATTTATTATTATCATTATCACTATTATCATCATCATCATTATAATTTTCATGATTATCATTATTACTATTATTATGATCGTTAACATCATTATTACTATCAACGTTACTGTTATCATTACCAAGAGTAATGTTATTATTATTTTTATCGTAATCATTATCAATAATTTTTCATCCTCTTATTATTATTATAATAATAATAATTTTTCATCATTATTATCCCCATTAAGAACACTAAAATCAACCTTTTGAAATAGTAAAAGACAAAAACTCAAACAAACAAACAAATACAAAAGCAAATAAATAAAAACAATACAAAACAACAACAAAAGAGAGAAAAAAGAAAAAATACATCCCCCCTCGCCCCACCCCCCTCCTCCCCCCTCACATTGCAAGAGCGCCGTTGCACCAAATTGGCCATGATTGCTTGCAACGGCGGGC
>BOPN01012846.1:7500-10389 GCA_017312705.2 Penaeus japonicus | reverse complement strand
AAAAGTGCAAGAGCGCATCAAAGAAAGCGTAAGAGTTCATTCAGACTAGGAGATTAGATGATGTAAAAGACAAAAGAATGGCTTGCAGAAGTGGGAAAAAACATGAAAATTGGAATGGTTTATCAGTTTATAGTAAGTATGGAACCTATTTACGTAAGTGCCTTTCACAACATGTAATCATATATTTACTAAAACCATGCTAACGTGGCTATCATGCCAGCATTGTAAGTGTAAACCACCAGTGCCACCGGTGCCACCAGTTTGTAAACCACCTGCTGGCGCTAGTTTGTAAGCCACCCACTGCTGCCCTCAGTTTGTAACCCACCACTGCGAGCAGTTGTTATAACCACTCGGTGTCCTGGTTGTAGGTCGGTGGATAAGAGACAGACGTTCACGTGCCATGGTCTTTATTGTGGACTGTTAATTACACTAGACCCTGGCCGAAGGCCAGAGGTCAGAGCGGTTCGCTCTGGTCTGTCTGTCTGACCTCTCTGTCCTGATCTGAGTGTGTGTGATCCTTACATGTCCTTAAGTACAAATCTTTAGTCACTTTCTTCGCCTCGGGGCTTCCGTTAACAAATACAGCTGCCTAGAAAAGCTTGTGTTCCGAGGCGGAAACGAACACAGGAAGCAGGATGTGTCAGGTCAAGACGCACTGCCATCGATATTGCATTGAATTAAGTAGTCATACATGATCAATGTCTTATGTCACATAATATCGATACCAGTGCCTTACAGTATAGATATTGCATGTATATAGATATATCAAAATATTATTTAGACATAACTGAAGTAATGATTAACTTAACTTACTTGGTTCTTTCTGCGTCACGTCGACAGATGATGCGGCATGTTGTTTAACCGACACATTCGACAGGAAATATGTAGATAACGGCGCAGAAGGGGTCACGTAAGTTCGAAGTTGGTAACCAACTTCTACAATTCTGTTAAGAGTACTAAGGGGAGTATGGATTCCAGTGCAACAATTGTAACATCAGAATATGTTGCTGGAATAAACTTGGTAAAGAAAAATTATTGAACATATGCAGGGAAGATGGAAACATATTGCAATGTCAAGATAATTCAAATCACGTGACCTTGGCTGTAGTAGTTCTGAAAATGAAGAGTGACATAATGTATATAAAGAGAGATATGGGTATATGTTGATTTCGGAGAACGCACATGATGTTTTGAATTGTGATGAGAGGCCTGGAATAAGGAGGGAAGTAAAAATCCAGTGTAAGAAGAAATAGAATCACAAAACAAAAAGGAATTCACTGCCTGCTATGTGCAACACTAAGAAATCTGGAAGTAAAAGAATCAAACATCGCCAATATTGAAAGGTGACATATATTAGTACTTACCAGCCATGATATGTCGTTACCATACCCGAGAAATGAGTCTAAGGAGGCGTGCGGCTGCTCTTAATGGAAAACGTTGCTGTCTTGGCGATATCTCTTTTTATCGTGACCGTACGCTAGGTCAATTTGCATCAGGGAGCAATAATCATGGCTCTGTTAGCCGAAAAACTGCCGGAGCTGCCGTTTTGATTAATGTGAAAGAAAAAGAAGCACCCGGGTCTCACCCTCATGGAGGTGGGCTGTGGTGGGTTGAGACTGGGTAAATGGGATGAAAAACCGAATCTTGTCCTCAAAGTGGTTAAATTTTTTAACAGAGGAGATGCTGATAAGCCAAGATTGGTAAGAATAATGAATGAATGTGATGTGAAATTAAACGTATCCAAAAAGGTCAATATCGAGTATTTTTGTTTATCAACAAAAATCAATCAGATAAGTGATTGGGAGGAGAGGGATTAGTAGGAAGATATGGTTAAGGTGAGAAATACGCAACACTATCCACCAATGGGCTCAACAAAACAAGGGCGATAAAAGAATTATTATGGGTGGCACACGTCGTCCTACCGAGTTACTAAATATTCGTTTTATGTCATGACATCCTAGTTGAAGTGTCAAAGTGTGTTTGTGAACAGAAAAATAAGAACAATTAATGCAAAAGTTCGAAAGGGTAGAAAGTATATCTATAGTCAGTATGTGTGTTTGCATTTCGCAGAAGGTGATAAATCACAATAAATAATTATAAGGCTATGTAAAATGATTAATTGTATTGATAAAATAATAATAACATCTAAAATTACTTCACACGACAATTACGATAATACGATAGCTTAAATATGACAAAATAATGAAGAACTAAGAATAAAAATACGAAAATAGAGAAAGTAATATACAACGTAAGAAAAAACAAACTATATGAAAATAAATAAAATTTGTAACAAACGAAAAAGAATTACATAAAGTATTTATATATAGATCGTTGAATTAACACATTTGTTTTGATAGACAGGTCTGGTCATCGCAATGTAATATTTGACTTTAATGAGGTCATGGATGACCGTGAATGACCTGCTAGAGTTCGAAATGACCAAGCTAAAGTACTCCGAGTAAATTCCAAATATACATATAAATATTCTTTTTAAAATCCATACGATATTTGTTAAAGAAAGAAAAAATGAAACGTTACTGAAATTAAGATATTTTTAATAGTCATAATATTTAGCTGGGAGAATAAAATCAATCTCGTAAATTATGAAAGATTCGCACTAGACATATGCGAATAATAATGATAAAATGAGGTACTGATCCAAATTGAGATTACCCTGTTCAATCTGCAATCGAATAGTTAATTCGCAGCAAGTGCAAACGACTTATGCAACCCTTGAGCATCTGTGGCTCTGGAATCCGTTTTACGCTGCGTTTGACCGGCGAAGTTATGTTTAACTAATGTATATGATACATGAAAAATGAAATTCGAATTTGCCATTTAAATGAGACGATTTAAATAGACCAAATAATAACCTAATTGAGAATG
>BOPN01012843.1:2500-7500 GCA_017312705.2 Penaeus japonicus | reverse complement strand
GTAAAGAGATTAATGAAAATGTGGGGAGAGGGGTGGGATGGGGTGGGGGGGGAGAAGGATGCGTGGAGGGGGTAGAAGGGAGAAGGATGTGTAGGACGAGAGAGAGAGAGAGAGAGAGAGAGAGAGAGAGAGAGAGAGAGAGAGAGAGAGAGAGAGAGAGAGAGAGAGAGAGAGAGAGAGAGAAAGAGAGAGAGAGAGAGAGGTGAGAGGGGTAGAGAGACGGGTGGGGGAAGGATGGCACTCTGACAGTAGTCGAGAGTGAATGACCGAACATAATATGTAAATGTATGTAGAAATAGCCACTAATACTCACATACTTAGGCATTAACCCCAAACAAACCAACCCTATTGTTATCGTAATCATGATAAGAATAGGAGGCATAATTTAAATTCATTGCAATTACCGTTATCAGTATCAATATTGACATCACTATCACCATGACCATCATACACATCAACAAAAACAAAAACACGCTCGTCGCAAAAACAGCTTCACAACACATATACCCTGTCACAAACACAAAAAACAAACAAACACAAAAAAACACGCCCACTACTCACACAAACTAACATAACCATACACACATACATCCCATATCCACATAAAAAGAACTCCACATATGCATACCAAGTCACATACCTCCCTCCTTCCCCCCTCTAACCCCCTCCCCCTATTCCCCATCCCACACAGTCCTCCTCCACCCCCTCCTGCCTCCTTTTCCTAATAATTCCTTTCCTACAGAACCCTTGACCCCCCCCCCTTTCTCTACCCTCCACTCCCATCCTCTTCCTCCAAATCCACTCCGCCCCCTTCCACACTCTATCCCGCCCCCTCACCATCTCCTCCCACCCTCCTTCAATCCCGCAATCCCATTTTTCAAATCCCCTCCCCCATCACTCCCCATCCCCTCCCTTCCCCCCGTCAACCACTCCACCATCCCTCCCCCCTCCAACCCTTCCTTTTTCCCCGCCCACCCATACCCCCACCTCTCTACCCATCCCCCCCACCTCTCTACTCCCCCCACCCCCACCAAACCCCTTCGATCGTGCCTTAGACGCCGCGGACTCGCTCTCTTCTCGGCTTAAGGTCCGGACTCGCTCGGCTGAAGGTCCGACCGCCTCGGCTTAAGGTCCGGACTCGCTCTCTCGGCTTAAGGTCCGGACTGCCCTCTCGGCTGAAGGTCCGGACTCGCTCTCTCTCGGCTTAAGGTCCGGACCTCGCTCTCTCTCGGTTTAAGGTCCGACTCGCTCTCTCTCGGCTTAAGGTCCGGACTCGCTCTCCCTCGGCTTAAGGTCCGGACTGCCTCTCGGGGCTTAAGGTCCGACTCGCTCTCTCGGCTTAAGGTCCGGACTCGCTCTCTCTCGGCTTAAGGTCCGGACTCGCTCTCTCTCGGCTTAAGGTCCGGACTCGCTCTCTCTCGGCTTAAGGTCCGGACTCGCTCTCTCGGCTTAAGGTCCGGACTCGTTCTCTCGGCTTAAGGTCCGGACTCGCTCTCTCGGCTGAAGGTCCGACTCGCTCTCTCCTCGGCTTAAGGTCCGGACTCGCTCTCTCCTGGCTTAAGGTCCGGACTCGCTCTCTCGGCTTAAGGTCCGACTCGCTCTCTCGGCTTAAGGTCCGGACTCGCCTTCTCGGCTGCAGGTCCGGACTCGCCTTCTCGGTTTAAGGTCCGGACTCGCTCTCTCTCGGCTTAAGGTCCGGACTCGCTCTCTCGGCTTAAGGTCCGGACTCACTCTCCCTCGGCTTAAGGTCCGGACTCTCCTCGGCTTAAGGTCCGGACCTCGCCTTCTCGGGGCTTAAGGTCCGACTCGCTCTCTCGGCTTAAGGTCCGGACTCGCTCTCCTCGGCTTAGTCCGACACTCGCTCTCTTCGGCTTAAGGTCCGGACTCGCTCTCCTCGGCTTAAGGTTCGGACTCGCTCTCCCTCGGCTTAAGGTCCGACTTCTTCTCGGCTTAAGGTCCGGACTCGCTTCTCTCGGCTTAAGGTCCGGACCCGCTCTCTCTCGGCTTATGTCCGACTCGCTCTCTCTCGGCTTAAGGTCCGGACTCGCTCTCTCTCGGCTTAAGGTCTGGACTCGCTCTCTCGGTCTTTAAGGTCTGACTCGCTCTCTCTCGGCTTGAGGTCCGGACTCGCTCTCTCTCGGCTTAAGGTCCGGACTCGCTCTCTCTCGGCTTAAGGTCCGGACTCGCTCTCTCTCGGCTTAAGGTCCGGACTCGCTCTCTCTCGGCTTGAGGTCCGGACTCGCTCTCTCTCGGCTTAAGGTCCGGACTCGCTCTCTCGGCTGAAGGTCCGACTCGCTCTCTCCGGCTTAAGGTCCGGACTTGCCTTCCTCGGCTTGAGGTCCGGACTCGCTCTCTCTCGGCTTAAGGTCCGGACTCGCTCTCTCTCGGCTTAAGGTCCGGACTCGCTCTCTCGGGGCTTAAGGTCCGGACTCGCTCTCTCGGGGCTTAAGGTCCGGACTCGCTCTCTCTCGGCTGAAGGTCCGGACTCGCTCTCTCTCGGCTTAAGGTCCGGACTCGCTCTCTCTCGGCTTGAGGTCTGGACTCGCTCTCTCTCGGCTTGAGGTCCGGACTCGCTCTCTCTCGGCTTAAGGTCCGGACTCGCTCTCTCTCGGCTGAAGGTCCGGACTCGCTCTCTCTCGGCTTAAGGTCCGGACTCGCTCTCTCTCGGCTTGAGGTCCGGACTCGCTCTCTCTCGGCTTAAGGTCCGGACTCGGCACAATTAGCGGCCTGGAAGACGAGATGCGACTGAGGTCCGAGTCATGACGTCGAGAGACATGTTTTTTCTATATCGGATAAGTGGATAAGTGGATTCGGGTATATGTGAGGATCTCGGGGTGGGTGGTAGGGGTTTGTATGTAGGGGGGGGGGGGTCATTATGTCTGTGGTTTGTTTGTCTGTCTTTTTTCGATTATAATCTTTTATCTATTATTGTTATTGTTACTATCATTATTATCATTATCATTATTATTATTATCGCTATTATTATCATTATCATAATCATTATCATTATCATTACTTTTCCAGCTTTCTTGGGGTTTTATATCAAGTGTGGTACCGTGAGCTTTTTCATCACTATATCTTCATCGCCATCACTTCCTCATAATCGCCATCGTCTTCTCCTTCTTCTCGTTTTCATCACCAATATTGTATCTTCCTTTCTCTTCCTTCCATCCTTCCCGCTCTCCTCATCACCACATCAACCCCCCCACCCCCCCTCATAACATCACCTTCATTCTTCTCATCACCATCTTCATGACCATCATCCCACTTCTCATCATCACTACTATCACCCTCTCCAAATTACCATCCTCATCATCCTCATCATCATCACCATCACCACCATACATCACACCCGCATATGTTAGATAATTCCTCCTTACACAGAAGACTCAAAGTTAGGCCTAAAACATTTTCTCATTCAGCGCCTTGGCTTATAACAAATCAGTGCACCTGTCGCTCGGTTTGTGTAGTAATAAAAAAAATCTAGGGGAACATAACCCTAGTTTCATTTATTCTTGTCCTTTTTTTTCCTTTTTCCTTTTTTTTTATTTTTTTTTTTCCGTGACATGATGATTTGTCTCGGAATCATTATTTTGATATTAAATAAGATGGGTTTTGTTCATTAATCGTCATTACATGTAGAGTAGGATTTTTTTAGCACTATCAGACTCTGTTTTAAGTATCTTTTCATCACTATCATTATCATTGTCATTATCACTATTGTGAGTACTATTGTTATAACTAGTATTATTATAATCAGTAGCATTAGTAATACTATGACGATTATCATCAATAATATTACAATGATAACAATGATAGTGATATTATTAATGATAACATGATAATAATGATAATGATAATAATGGTGATGATAACCAGCATAATTGCTATTGCTCTTATCATTATCATTGTTGTTATCATTATCAAAGGTTTTCCTTATAATCATAATTATTACTGTTATTATCTTTATAAGTATCGTCATTATCATTATCATTATCATCATTATCATTATCATCGTTATCCCGATAATGATCATAATTTCTGTTCCTATCAGAAGTATTGATATCAACATTATCATTATCATTAATAGCATTGTCAAAATCATCATCAGCATTAGTATCATTACTTCTATTGTTATTTTAATTATCATCATTATCATTATCAACAATATTATTATTATTATCATCATAATCATGATTATTATCATTATCTATTATCATTATCTTCTTCATCATTGTTATTATTATTGCCATTGTCATTGTTATTATCATTAATATCACTTTTATTATGATTATAAATATCATTACTATCATTTCTATCATTATCATTATTACTATTATCATCATTATTATCATTATCATTATCTTTATGGTTCTTATTGTATATAATAATCAATATCATTATCATTATCCTTTACTTTCGTTATTTTTATTACAAAGAGAATGATAATGATAGTAATGAAAATAGTAATCATGATAATAATAATAATAATTGTAATAATAATAATAACAATAATGATAACAATGATGATAATGATAACGATGATATTAATTTTTAATGATAACAATAATGAAAATGATGATGATATCAATGACAGCAATAATGATAACAATGATGATAATGATCTTCATCACCATTACAACCATAATTGCTATAATTTGAATGACTTGGCGTAAATTGAACCAGCCCGAATAAATTCAAATAGCCATGAGTGTTTTGTCTGATTGTCATTACGGCTTAATGACTCCCATTATCAGTTTTGTCTGTCATTTCGGGTATCACGATAAATTGAAATATCAATGACATAAAAATGATATATATTTTTTTCAACAATGATGAATAAGGATAATGAGAGCTGGGACGGAAGTGTAAAAGTAAGAAATACAATAATTATTAATTGTAGCTTTTGGAAAGAGGGAAGAGTATAAACACTTAATAAAAAAATAAAAGGAACATAAAACGATATGGTACATAACGAAACATAACACACACACACACAA
>BOPN01012842.1:0-10392 GCA_017312705.2 Penaeus japonicus | reverse complement strand
ATCGTAGTAAAGTTTTAAAAACTACACATTTTTAATTATGATAATCACACAATAGCTGAGTCTTGTATAAAAAGTTGGATCAATGAAATGCATTTTTTTTTTAGCACTTGACTAAATCTGAACTTAATCTGAAAATAAGTATAAATACTTATTTATTGTTTTATGTGTAAAAGACCTATAGAAACTGTACACAAGAACTGCTATCTGGACACATTCATGCCTAAATAATAAAACTGGGAAGTTAAGCTTTATTTAATGAAATCAGTATTTAAAAGTTGGCAACTTCACATCATCTTGCTAGTTGGTATTGTTTGTCATTCGTTTAAATTCACAATCATAAAGTATGGAAAAGAATTTTATAAAAGATGTATAAAATAAGTGGTATTTTGATCAACCCACTGAGGTTGGGAGTGAAATGTCCGTTATAGTTTAGTAGGGTTATCTGACCTTATCTCTTTATCCCATTTCTCAAATTTTCTTGAGAAAAAACTGCTTATTATCACCACTATTATTATTTTGAAAATAATAACAATGGATGAGTTTTATGTTATAAACTCTTTTATCATAAGGGGTGAAATATTGAAATATTTTCTTGAAGAGCTTTTACTTGGCTGATAGAGACTGTTACTCAGAGTGAGGGCCCTTCCAAATTCTAACTATGGCCAGGACTCAAACTTGTACTGTAGGAGACCTCCCTGGTCCCCAACCACACAGGTTACCACTATACCATGGTGGCCCCCATTATAATAATAATAATAATAATAATAATAATAATAATAATAATAATAATAATAATAATAAAAATATAAGTTACAATAATATTAATAATGATAATAATAGTAACAGAAATAATACCATTTCTCAAAAATTCAAGGAATAGGATAAGGTGAGGTGAGGTATGCCTGCTAAATTGAATATTGGTGATTAACCCAATGACGACGGTGCGTCACACCCGTGTGACACAGCCAAAAACTCCCGTGCCGGGGCGTCATGCGATTGTGACGATTTCAATGCAATATTGCAATCGCCCGGCATATGGGACTTCGCGTAGAAAGTGCACCCGTCGGGAAAGGGTTAAGGTGAAAAATATCATCATTTCTTTTTCAAACTTTATATTTACACATATATACAGTACACATCCAGTTCACTTCTATAACATTAATTTCCAAAAATATTCTCATGGAAAATAAAGAAAAAAAAAAAGTGTCAGTGACTAGAGACCTGGTTTTCCCTTAGCGTGATTTTTATATTTTGATACATTCAGTCATTCAAACATAAATTAAGAATAATATTCATGAAGCCCTCTTCCTCCCCTAAGATCACTGAAATGACATTCATTTGGCAGATTGTTTATTGCTTGTGTGGAGAAGGCACATCTCCAATTCCATGTTTGTGCATGCTTGCTTGAAGTAAAAAGTAACAAGTTGTCACTTACACTAGAATTCCATCATTTTCCACAGCAAAGAGAAATTTGCATTATCTGCAAATTGAGGAATAACTACAACTTATGATTTGTTGAGTTAATGAAAAAAAAATGTTGTTCAGTTTTTTTATCGGGGGATACTCTTTGGAATACCATCTTGACTTTCTACGCTAAGTCTTTAAGGAAGACGATTTCATTACTACCCAACTGTTATAAAAACTTTTATCTTTAGTTTCCTATAAATAATACACTGAACTTGGCAATATTGAATATCAAAATATTTAGTACAAAATAATTTTGATTACAGCTGAACTCTAGTCCACCTGTATTACAAAAGTACTTGACACCTCAAGAAAATTCTGCAGATATTTTTTAGCGTGAAGCATTCTATATACATAAAGGATTCCACCAATTTTTAGCTTTAAAAAAATGACACTACTAGCTTTTAAGAAGTAGTAGATATATCAACATTTGATATCTTTATACCTTACTGCTTCATATTAAGCTTTTGATACAATTTTGTTCTATACCTATTCTCTGTATGTCTTTTGCTTGATATAAAATGTGCAGAGGCACTTTAAAACACTAGTTTACACAGAACTGCCTTTTACTGGCCCTGCATTAACAAAAAGCATCCTGTTTTTAAGGATGTTGATAGTATGACTGCTATACAATATACAAATATCTGCAACTGTAGGTATACTTATGATCATACACATACTAGGAAATACTGTATGATGCATCATTCTATAGTTGTACAAGCACATACACACAAACATGAAAATGGAGGCATTTCATTTAAAAGAAAGCAAGAAAAGGAAAGATATGGGAATCATAAATTGAATAGCTTTAAAGTGTCGATACTCTGTCCTATGAAAGAGAAAAAATTGCACTTAATTATTAGTCATTAGCAATGACTACTTCTGAGATATCTATGATAGCTAATTGCTTTGTACTGAAGAGACAATGCACTAGATCAGCTTTGCTAACTCAACAAAAATAAAAAAGCTAATCAGAGCAAGTGGAAGTATCTGTGATTGTCAATATCTTCCAGGCTTATACACAATGACTGACCTGCAACACAAAGCCGCCACATCTCACTTACCATAGCAAACTATTTTCCCCCAAACTTCTTTATCTATAATTTCTTTGCAGTAAGATAGGCACAAAAAAAAGGGAGTGCATAAACTTTTCAAAGGTAACAATCTTCCTCACTCATAGCTGCCCCAATTTCACCAAAATAAATCAAATACATCAAAAAATGTTTAACACAAATTAATAACATTGGCATAACCAAAATAAAACAAAGAGGTAGCTGGAATAAGCAGCATTATTCTACTGAAACAGTGCTCCACATTTCAAAAGTACTTGTAGCACCATCCATCTACCTACAAGATTCTAATTATCTTTACAACCCTACAACTCGTCAACAATTCCGTAAAAATACTTATCATTCCCTGAATAAACACTTGACACGCACTCTCCTTATTTTTATGCATTTGTGTGTGTGCAAGTGTAAGTGTGTGTTTAGTTCCAAAGCTCCAAGTGGGCCTCTTGTAGTACTGGTCCACAAAATAATGGTGCTGACAACACCACCACCAAAATATTGTAACCATCACCACTGGAGATACAGCTGGTAGCCCACCTTTGTAGTAGTAGTAGTTGTAGTAGTAGTAGTAGTAGTAGTAATTATTATTATCATTATTGTAATAATAATAATAATAATAAATTATATACATATCTATCCATGTATGTGTGTGTGTGTGTGTGTGTGTGTGTGTGTGTGTGTGTGTGTGTGTGTGTGTGTGTGTGTGTGTGTGTGTGTGTGTGTGTGTGTGTGTGTGTGTGTGTGTGTGTGTGTGTGTGTGTGTGTGTGTGTGTGTGTGTGTGTGTGTGTGTGTGTGTGTGTGTGTGTGTGTGTGTGTGTGTGTGTGTGTATGTGTGTATGTATGTGTGTATGTATGTATGTATGTATGTATGTGTGTATGTATGTATATATATGTGTGTATGTATGTATGTATGAATAACATAAATGCAGTTCATATATTCATAACTATTAATATTCCACATTTCAAAACCATTTTTTTCCTTTTTTTAAATCAGGAAAGTATTAAGCATGCAATATATAATTTCATTAACTATTCTTATAAATTCAGTATAACTAGTATATCTCATTCCACTTGCACTAGTTTATATTAAAAGTGATATAACATAACTTAGTAACTTTAGTAACTACATAATTTCATCCAAATAATGGTTTTCTGATTATGTGCTGTAACATTTTCCTTCACTGCATGTTAAATTCTCTAAATAGATGTATTTTTTCACACTGAAAAATAAATATTTGAAGGTTAAATAACCTTACCTGCAAAGGTTTTTTACCATCTCATAACTCATTAAGTATTTAAAGAGCATTTTTAACCGTTGACAGAAAAACACGTAATCTAGATGTCTGGTCCTATTTTCCAATTTTTATCATGAATAAAAATGTTATACCTAAAGTGGATCCCTTTCTGCCCTCACTTCTCATCCATTCTAGTTCCATTCAGCTAAAGAATGTTTGCCTTACAGACTAGACTTTGATGTTCAGAAATATTTATTTCAATTCAGATTTGAAGTAAAACAACTGCTATCTGCATACTGGATGCTTCTTATACTTATTACACACGGAATATTAATTTTCTTGCTGAACAAATTGTTCATAACTTGTGCTACTTTTAATGCTTCTCTAGTCCTTTATGTACTTTAAGTAACATTATGAAACAGAGAAAGAAAATAGCTCATATCCATGTATAACAATGGATTACTGATAACTGATTCAGTATATAATAACACTGAACACATTACAGGAACTAAAGTAAATCTCTTTTATCAGAATTACATGACCTATAAATGTGAACATATTGTTGCAATGAGAATCCTCCAAAGTCAGCATTTCATTTTTTCTTGCTATACCAAAGATAAGTATATCATAAATTTCCCTTAATTATTGAGTAGTAACAGCACCAAGAAACTAGCAAGACATAACTGCTATGTACATGTATATATCACAGACATTTACATCTCTTTTGTATAAGAACTTTTAGTTTCTCATCATCTAGTTTCCTAAATATTTCTCAGTCCCTCTATAACATACTCCAGAAAAGAAATTAACAAGAATGATTAACAATAAAAAATCTTACAACATAAATTAGTTACTAGTTATGTTCTATCTTATCTAATATGTACACATTTTCCTCATACTTTTTGATATTTTTGTTGACTTATCAAAAATTCCATACAAAGTACTTATTAACAAAATCTAAGTATTCTTTATACCTTTACCTCAAAAAATTATGTTTTCTGTTAGAGTTTTATTATATAAACTGGATTTTTTCTCTGAAAATATTTAGCAAATTACAAATTTTCTTCCTAGATTTCCACAGGACAAAGTCTTAAGAAATTGGGATCAAAGAAGATTACATGAATAGATATATCATCTCTGAAAAAGCGACGTACTTCTGGTGGGAGTGTAAGTGAATGAGAGAGTCGTGCGTGATCAAGGCCTGCATCTGAGCCTCCCAATGCATGACGTATTAAGTGGGTAGAAGCATTGATATCAACAGGCTTTAGGTTTAAGCCTTTCTGTCTCTGTTCTAATATACTAGCAACTTCCCTCAGTGTTATTGCCTGCCTTGGGAAGCGCACAGGTTGCAAGGTCTGGCGGCCTGACATGTATTCTCCCACCAGCGTGACAGTGTCTAATGGACTCATGCATTCCCATAATCCATCCGAGCCCATCAAAAGGAATCTATCACGAGGCCGAAGGCGATGGTAAGTGACTTCAGGTGTAACTGTTAGGTATGGGGGAGTTACACAATGACGAATCAGGTGCTCGGGCCCTAAGTAACGTTGAATTATTTCAGCCTGCAAAACTGGGTCCCATTTAAAACGGAAGTCACCAAATGCTCTGAAGGGCATTAATACACCCAAGAGTCTTTGATCTGCTATAACATGTTCTGACTCTGATTCTGGATGCTCAGATAGCACACGTTCAATTTCATCTGGATTTTCCCAGTTGTGATCTCTTGTTAGACGATGTGCTCTCCAGCCACTTCCAGCCGTCTGAGACTGCATTCCCAACACAGCTCCACAGTCTCCAGTATTAGCAATGTGGAGATGTGGACCATCAATATGGGCTACACATGCAACAGACCCAGAAAGAGCAACTCGTAATAATGGTTCCAGCACTGCAGACTGCTGATTCTCTATGACCTCCCGCCCCATGTCGTTATCAAGCTGAACAAAAGCCTGTATTAATACTTCCTCCATGCTGAAATCCTCATCGAATGCATTAAGCAGGGAACAGCAGTATCTTAAAAATGAATCTTGGTAAATTTCCTGCAGTTCAGACACAAACTGGGAGGGGTCATTGTAAACCTGGGTGAGAGGTATGCGATTACCCGCTTCCCACTCAGACACCACCCTGCGTAGCTCCTTGCGTGGGAGCAGTGCAGCAGCCACATAGTCAAAGAGTCTTTTGGCCACAACCTGACTGCACTCTGGCCCTCCATGACCATCAAAAACACCAAAGAGATATCCTGTAAATAAAGATATAAATTAGCGCCATGTAAATGTTTGTATACTACAAAATTATCAGAATCTTTAATTGAATCACTTCCAAGGAAAGTGTCTAGTAAGGTCTTAGGTGTAGTTTTTCTAAATATAACCCATTTTTTTCTAGTCTATGCCTGCACCTCAAAAAAAATGACCACAAGTCTCCAGTTTCAAATACTCCCATTATCAAGATGATGCTTAAGACCGGATTTTAGGTGGTGGAACTTGCCAAGGGTAACATAAAATAACATGAATTTCTCATCCCTTCAGGAATTTACAAAACTACATTCTGCCAACCATGAAATTAAATATCTGAAAAATGGAAATGAAAAAAATCTAAAAAAGCAAACTTCTCTCTTTTCCTTTTATTACTTTATGGCCAGCAAATTCCCTGACAAACCTGTAGTATGCAGGCATCTTGCAGATGCTAGTTTATCTTCTATGGGAGAGTTGGAAGCCAGTTGGTTGGAGTCAACGGAATCTATGGAATAGGATCCCGATGATGAGTAGCCCTGTTCTGTCCATCCTGTCCCTCCACTGCCCAGCTGTATCATGCATTCATTTTGACGCAAAATTGTTGATACCTGTTGAAAGGCCAATTAACTTTCAGGGCTGCATAGTTTTACTTCCTTTTCCATTACTTCATCATTCAGCATTCATTTAAGCTAACTTAGTAAAAATATTGCTTCAGATATCCTTGCAAGAAGAAATATGGAAGGGAAAGGAAGAGGGGCATGAAGACAAGGAGGAAGAGAAGGTACAAGAGGAGGAAAAGATGGAAGACAGAGAAGAAGGAATAGACTGAAAAGGTGGAGCAGAAAAAGAAAAGGGGAATGAAGATGCTGATAGAAAATTTTTAAAAACTAAAAACATAAAAAAGGAAAGGTACAACTTGTATACATCCATTTTCCCTGCTGTATTACCTTGTGTTTTTTGCATGTATCTACTTTTCTATGAACTGAAGCCATGACTTTTCTCAAGATGATATAGTAAATGTGTACCCTTCATCTTCATACATAATCCCTAAATCATTATAAAAGAGGCAATTCAAGCTACAAATAACTGTAATTTCATTACATGTATAGTACCATTTGAGAGATATTCCTATTCCATTCTAACACTGCTTAAAAAGTTTTTTCAAAAAGTACATCATGTGGCTTACTTGGAAATACAATGCACAATTGATTATTTCCAGAAATAAAATTCTGACAATAAATAAGAATGAAGGGCTAACAGTAATAGTACAATGACAATGACAATGATAATGATAATAATACTGATGATCACTTTTTCTTTTTTAACTGTATTCCACTGCATCAATATCTGGCTCTGCATCCACCATACAATATGCAAGGAGCTGGGCATTATGCTAAATCTAGCAATATTGCAAATTGCAAATAATTTTTAATTAAATGACAATAGATTACTTCAAGTCATTATGATGCCATTCCTCTCATACCTAATTTAGTGGTGTAGTTATCCATGGATTACCCTATTAGAAATACTATTCTCATACACAAGCTGTGCAAAAGGGGGTGGGAGTTCTTTATTCTCAGTCAGAGAGTGTATGAAACAAGAAATAAATCAATACTCAAAGAGCAAATCTGAAAGAAAATATTACATCATGAATAAATATATATAAATACATTACCAGTAACCAGGAAAGGGATGTGGTACCAATGATCATTCAAAAATACCACAGAACTATTGAGACTTCACTTCATCCTATGACATTTATTTTTGATTTGCAGCAGGTTGAGTTTTGGCTGTGAGGACAATATTACCCCTCTCCCTCTCATGTGAAATGAAATATGAAATAAAACAAAATGTGCATAATAAGCACATAAAAATTTCAGGGACAGGTAATGATTCCAGAATCTTGTTTTAGGAAAATAAACCTTGAGAAAAAAAATGTAAACCAAAAGAATGTAAAAATAAATGATGTATCTAAAAAAACGACACTATAACACTGAGACTGGCACATTTTCAAGTATAACAAGTGAGCACACATACCTCCTGTGGTGACAACCTTGGTCGTGGGTAGCCTGTATTCGTCCTTTCAACATTGCATGTGCTGAAGAGGCAGTTCGTGACCTTCGACCTGACTTGACCCCCGAGATCTGCCGCCAACAACCGCGGCTCCAATGAACGTGTCAAATATCTCACATTCTGAGGAAAAGACGTGAACACTCTGGCCATAACGTAGCCGTAGCCCAATTGCCAGCTATGTCTTCTAAGCCGAGGGATGAATGAAAGAGAGAGTGAGGGAAGGATCTCTACGCAGCGGCGCTCGCCAAACTGACCCGTGTTTACATGCAGCAGCAGACGAAATTATGTGCAGCAGGCCTGCCAACACTCCCGCGGGAAGGGTATTCTTTTTACTTATTTTTACTTGTCTCACTGAACTAGACTGTATGTGGGTATGATAATTACGACTTTGTGTTTATCATGATAGCCTTCTGTTGTTAATCAGTTTATTTGAATGCAATCTTATGATCTATATGTCGTCATGTTGGCATTCTGACGATTTATATTTGTTCTTCACATAATTGAACATGCAAGGTGATCAAGATAAATCTGGACAAACAACACAATACCAATTTTTTCATACTTCTTAAAGGCCACGTGCTTCAAGAAGCTGTTAGTGCCCCTTCCGTTGAAATGTCGCTCAGATCACATGGCTCACACTTTTCTAAAAGTACCGAATGAATTAACAGCGAAGGAAAAAAGTATGTCGATGACGATGATGATAGCAATGTCATCATTCGCATTATACTGCTGATAGATCCGTGCGCAGGATACTTTTAAACAGAGTGGTAAAACACACACACACACACACACACACACACACACACACACACACACACACACACACACACACACACACACACACACACACACACACACACACACACACACACACACACACACACACACACACACACACACACACACACACACACACACACACACACACACACACACACACACACACACACACACACACACGCACGCACACACACACACACACACACACACACACACACACACACACACACACACACACACACACACACACACACACACACACACACACACACACACACACACACGCACACACACGCACACACACACACACACACATACACACACACGCACACACACACACACACACACAAACACACACACACACACACACGCACACACATGCACACACACAGATCTTTATCTTATCTCATAGAAAAAAAACAACAGCAAACAATACTGACGATGTTAAGGAAAGTGTTTGAAAAAACGGCCAACCAACAACGCCGGGAGCAATCAGCAACTAGAAATCACGGGTGAAGGACGTCCGCCTGGAAAGCAGGCAAGGGAGAGAGGAGGCTGCCTAGACGTCGACTGTGGTGGACGCACTCTAACTCCAAGGGAGAGAGGAGGCTGCCTAGACGTCGACTGTGGTGGACGCACTCAAACTCCAAGGGAGAGAGGAGGCTGCCTAGACGTCGACTGTGGTGGACGCACTCTAACTCCAAGGGGTAGCGGGCCCTGGGTCTTTCCATGTGACTTCCGGTTTCTCGTCCTGATTACTGGAAATCCTCCTCTGAAGATGTGGAAGCTTATGGGCACCTCCTGGAATTAGCTCGAGGCTAACGACAGATCCTTTCTGGGAGCTGACAGTAGGATCCCTGTCCCAGGGGTGGAATGGGGCCTCTAGTGAAGGCAATATTCATATGCAGTGACTTCTCACAAGCTTTGTACTAAATATAAGCAAAGTTAACAAGTGACCAAGGGATATACAACTTATCTATCTAGCTATCAGTCTCTCTCTCTCTCTCTCTCTCTCTCTCTCTCTCTCTCTCTCTCTATATATATATCGCTAACTGCTAATGCGGCTTGATGAACACTGCCTCTGCCACGAGCAATTCAGCCAGATCAAGGTCACGGGATATCAAGTCCCTCACCCCTATCTTGCAAGAAAACAATTCGGAAAGCAAAAACCAACGGCTTTTCAGTATACCTTTTCGGAGCAATATGTAATTTCTCTTTTGATGGCTAATGGTCTCATGAGAGACTAGTTTTGAATGATCTGGTGTGCCAACGATATCATATTACGCAAAAATCCAATGCGACTTTTAGGTACACATCTTATCTAATAGAAAAAAAACAACAGCAAACAATACTGACGATGTTAAGGAAAGTGTTTGAAAAAACGGCCAACCAACAACGCCGGGAGCAATCAGCAACTAGAAATCACGGGTGAAGGACGTCCGCCTGGAAAGCAGGCAAGGGAGAGAGGAGGCTGCCTAGACGTCGACTGTGGTGGACGCACTCTAACTCCAAGGGAGAGAGGAGGCTGCCTAGACGTCGACTGT
>BOPN01012840.1:0-2500 GCA_017312705.2 Penaeus japonicus | reverse complement strand
ATTTAGATGAAGTCTCAGAACCAACGCATAACCCGTTTAGTTTCGGCAGCGCGTTCCAGCCGCCCCTCCCCCCCCCCCTCTCCCGAGCCCCGAAGAGCGCAAAAAGAGAGCTCGCAAGGCCTCGCAAAATGACCTTCGGGGGCGAGCGTATAATTCCGCCGTTGTTGAGCCTCCCAGTGAAAGCTTTATGCAAAGGGGGCGACGGAGCGCGGGTGTTAGCGGGTGGGGGGCGGGGGGTGGGGGGTAGGGGGAGGGGGGTCCCACGCCGCGGGGCCAGGAGGCAGCTTCATTACCTTGGCAGGATGAGAAAGTTTTATAACACGTGGACTCCTTAATCACAGTTAGTGGCCGGGGGCGCCGAGCTCGCCGGAGATCAGGGGAGTTTACGGGGGCAGTTGAGGCCGCGCCAGACAAGCCGTTCCAGACGACGACGACGACCTCGCGGCCTCATTACGGCTCCTCCTCCTCTGTCTCGAGACGAAAGGTGCTGCGAGGACAAGCAGCACTTTCCTCGTCGGCTCCACGGGGGCCACGAGGCAGAGCGGCGAGGGCGAGGGTGAGGCCCGCCATTGGCTCGCACAAGACGCCTTCGCCGGCCCGGAAGCCGCTTCGACCGCCCTTAGGAGGCTCGACTGCCGGAGGGCGCCTCGCGAGGCCGATGACCTTGAAACGAAGGGAAACGAAGGGTCGCGGGACCGAAAGGAAAGAAATCAGACGCTGGGAGGTGCAAAGCCGGACAAGGAGATAGGAGGATGAGTGTATATTTGTTTGTGGTCTGGACTATGTCCGTGTATGCATGCGTGAGCGTCTGTATGCGTGCGTGAGTGTGTGTGTGTGTGTGTGTGTGTGTGGGTGTGTGTGTGTGTGTGCGTGCGTGAGTGTGTGTGTGTGTGTGTGTGTGTGTGTGTGTGTGTGTGTGTGTGGGTGTGTGCGTGCGTGAGTGTGTGTGTGTGTGTGTGTTCCCATTTATTCTGGCTGGTGTCTGGAAATCCCGTTCTGGATTCCTTTTCCTGAATCCTCCCCTACAGCCCTTCTCTCATTAGCGCTGTTAATAAAGCGCATTGTGTCAATTCTGTTCGCCGAATGCTATTAAACGCAGAAGGATAATTAGCCTCACAATATGCATGGAACAGAACTAATTAGCAAGACTTTCATGTGCAATATTTCCAAGGAAATATAAATGGTAATGCTCCGCAGGGAATAATTCGGGCGCGATGAGACTAAAAAGTATAATCAAATAGGGAGGAAATTTCTTCAGATCGCTCCGAGGGCGAATGGTCATTTCAGATCCGATATCGCGTGGCCGATCGGCAGTTTGTCTTCCTTTTGTATTTGTTGCTCCTATGATTCTCACCGTCGACTGATCGCTATCGTCTCACTGGCATGATACTCAGTGATAAAATAATTCTTTTTTTCGTGTATTTTGTACCATCATCGTTATGATTTTAATAGATAAGAGAACAACAGAGTCAGTCACGGTCTTTTCTATTTGCACTTTACGAGCAATAAAAATGATAATGATAACGATAATAATGATACCAACAGTAATGATACAGTTAACAATAATGATAAGATCATCATATTAACGACAATGCTAATAGCCGTAGCACGAGGACTTTCCTCTGATAAGATAATGGTACGAAAAGAGACGAAAATTCCCGGCCGAATTCTCGCCGTATTTTCCCGAGTGCGGCGCCCGTGGCTTCCTTTCTTGCTCCGTCCTTCGTCAAGGAGGGAGCTTCTCCTGCCGCCGCTGCCGACGAGCGCTGCCCGAAGGAGAATGTTCAGCCGAACTTCACTAAGCTTCCAAGACACTTCGCGAAGATGATGCCTCTCGATCTTCTCCTTATAAGGAAGCGCGTCTCCTCCGCGGACGATGCGTTTGGCTGCTGCTTCCTTGCGCTCGCTGGCTTGTCGGTTGCCTGTGCTTGTTGGTGTTGTTTCTTGTGTGTGTGTGTGTGTGTTTGGGGGATGAGTTTCTGATTTCTCGTGCTCTTGTGTTGATGTTTTGTTTATTTATTTTGCGGGTGTTTTAGTGCATGTATGTGTGTTTGTGTGTGCGTGTGTGCGTGTCCGTACACAAGCAAGTAAGAAAAAAACGAATAGAAGGAAAGGTCAGTTCACAGACAGGGACAGAGATGGAGAGGTAGATGGACAGATAGACAGACAAACAGACAGAGAGCCATATGTGCACAAACAGGAACATATAGACAAACAAAGACAAATGATATAGATGAAAAGAAAAACAAACATCTACTGAAAGTATATCCTAGAAAAATCTTTCGTCATCAATTAGCACCGGATTTGCAATCAATGTCGTTCTCCTTAACTTTTCGTCATATTTTGCAAAACTGACCAAGTAGTGGCATCGGTGAACACACACACACATGTATATATTTACATGATTATATATCTATATATATATATGTATGTATATATATATATATATATATATATATATATATATATATATATATATATACATACATACATATATATA
>BOPN01012837.1:7500-10407 GCA_017312705.2 Penaeus japonicus | reverse complement strand
TGTGATGTTGAAAAGGTACTGTTATAAATGGTTATGAGTAATTTCACAACACATGATAGGGATTTTACATTTCAGTCTTGTATCACCTTTGGAATTATGGGAATAGATAAGCTCTTGAGACATCACAGTTCATTTCCTGGTGTGGTTTTGGAACTGACTAAGCACATAGTTATTCAAGTATGTATGTACTGTTAGGCTGTAGGAAGAAAATTTCCTTGTTTGGAATATCAAAGATTATTGAGGGAAGGATATATTGGGTTAATACTTTCCTTAAATCGTTATCTTAGTTTCGTCTGTTGATATATGTTCCTTAGTCTGCAAAAAAAACATGAAAAACAGCAGTAAGGAAGGAGATTACAAACACCACTGTTTCACACCCATTTTCCTCTGTGCTTGCAAAGGCAGAACAGGGAGTTGCAAGAGCAGTTAGTATGCATGTGTGTGTGCATGCATCGTTAGGATGAGGTTGAGGTGGGACTCCTTCCCCAGCCCAAGATCTCTTAGATGCATTCTTATTGAACTTGCATGTTACCATGGGGACGGAGAGAAAGAAAACGGAGAGTGGACGGTGCGCACTTTTGTGGCCCGTTGGTTTCTGTCTGCATTTTCTGTCAAAATTTGGATTGGGATGTATTCTTTGTAAAAACTTCCATGTTATGATGACGGTCTTTGAGAAAGAAGATGGAAAGTGGTCAGTGTGCACTTTTGTTACAATTTTCTTTTGAATATTTTGTCAAAATCAGGGTATAGATACGATTATATATTTTGATATATGTTTTATAGTCTATGGAAATGTTTTACACCTATTGAAAGTGGTTTTTGATGTCCAAGCTTCATTTGGTATATTTATTTAATTAATTTTTGTTGTTATTAATTTTCCGTGTTTACCTTAAAAGATGTTATTAAAAAAGAAAAGAAAAAAAAGAAAAAGGTTTGTATCTTTCAAGGCTAAATGAATTTAATTTGAATTGTTTAAGCTTCTGCTAAGCCCATACTTTTTTGGGCAATACAAAGTAGCCATAGTATATCTTAAAGAATCAATTACATTTAATTTTGAATCTGGTGTATCTGGATTTTAAGAAAATTTTATTGCATTTTTTTATGTTCATTTATCATTATTATCTGTATTATGGGTATTGCTTTTTTATTAATTATTATTATTGATATTATTATTATTACAATTATTTTTATAATTATTATTATTGTTGTTATTATTATTATTATTATTATTATTATTATTGTATTTATTATTATGATTATTTTTATTGTTATTATTTTTCTTCTTATCATCATCATCATCATCATCATCATCATCATCATCATCATCATCATCATCATCATCATCATCATCATCATCATCATCAATCAGTCATCATCATTCTTGTTATTTTATTTTTCTCATTTGTATTTATCTTTCTTTAAAAAAAAAATTATTGATATTTTTTATCATTAGTATATATTTTTATTTATACTATTATGATCTCTTTTGGGTTGTGGTTGCTATTATGATCACTATCATTATCATTATCATTGTTGACATTATTTATTGAATTATTCAATTATTTATTATATTTACTTTTTTTGTCCCTAGGCATTGTAAAGAATACCAATTATAGACAGATATACAAGTTACAATACTAGTTGCATTATCATACCTTGGTTCAAATGATCTCAAAAGAGAGAATTAAATGATAAAAATATTGCACAACGATTTGAGAAAAGATGGAATATTTAGAGTGTATTTTGAAAGTGTTCAAAAGATCTTTAGTGGCTTGAATGATTGATTATATAAGCCGATGGATATTTTTCATCCTTTCTTTATTTGCGCTAGAAGAAGTTTACTGAAGTTTAAGATGTGACGGAGTTTCTGTCGTTGGTCTGGGACCAAAGAAGGGACAATTCCACGACAGGAGATGAAGATGTAATGGCAGAAAGACCCACTATATATATAGAAAATATTTTGTGTATGAGTTGAGTATTTTTACTATTCAAGATTGCCATTGAGAGAGTGAGAAAGAGAAGAGGAATAGGAAGGCATTTTGATCAACGGAAAGATGAAAGTGTAAGATAGGAAAAAAAAGAGACAGACACAGAGATGAGAGAGAATGTGATTGTTCATGCAATTTCGTCCTGGTCTTGGGAAGTGTATGCGTTGCACATCATTGCCACTGATTCGCATGCAAATTGGCCTGGAGGTGTGCTGTCTGAGGAGATTAGCAAGAGTGGAATCTGTGCACAAAGTTTTCCAATCAGGAGATATGAGATTCAGTGGGATTGGAGTCACTCCTGAGGTGGGTGAATTGTCAAGGGGCGGGGGGGGGGCTCGACACCAGACCAGGGGAATGCATGTTGTGTTGATGGTGTACTCTGTGTGTGTGTGTCTGTCTGTCTGTCTCTGTCTGTCTGTCTGTGTGTCTGTCTTTCTGTCTGTGTTTATGTGTTGGTGTTTGGGTGTGTATTATTTGTATGAATATTTATGTTTAGATATATGTATGTATTTCATATTTGTATAGATTTATATACATTTACAAGCATGTGTGTATCTATCTATCTATCTACACACACACACACACACACACACACACACACACACACACACACACACACCATCTATCTATCACATCCTAATACACAACACATACATACATACATACATACATACATACATACATACATACATACATACATACACACATACATACATACATACACTTACACATACATACTCATGCACTCTCACACGCTCTCACACACACACAACTATCTATCTATCTATTGATGGTATTTATATCTATACAGAATTGGGATAACAATACTTCCAATTACTGGGGAGTAGTTGAAAATAATACTAATGATAGTAATAACTTAAGAATAACATGCATTATATATACCAGATTCAGTTGATTT
>BOPN01012834.1:5000-10419 GCA_017312705.2 Penaeus japonicus | reverse complement strand
CATATATATGTATACATATAAATATAGATATATACGTATATATGTATGCGAAAAGATATATACGCTCTAAATACTGTAAGTGTGTGAAAAAAATGAGAATAAACATATGTGAAACAGACAGCTAATGCTCATAGCCTGCCCTGTATCAACAGCGTTCTCCTCTACGAACAGACACACCATCGATAGCGGCGCTTGTTGCAGAAGTAAATCACACGTAGCGTAATGGGGCGCCTATTCCGAGTAAGGATTCGCCCGGAATGGAATTGGCAATATGCTCAAATTGAATCATGGGGAGTGGTGAAAAGTAGAATATTCTATTTCAGACGCAATTTGGAAAATGGATTAACATGCTTATTAAAAAAAAAAAAAAAAAAAAAAAAGAATCTCATACACTTTTACTTAAAAAAAGTCATGCAGTCTTCGCATTAATATTCACACTCATGCAACACCTGATACAGAACAGAATTTCGTCATGATTTAGTTGCATGACTTTGTAGGCCTCAAGTTCATCATCCGAATGCGTTGATGCAGTTGAATTGCTATTGATTTTTAAATGATTATTCATTCTTATTAGCAATATTGCAGAAGTGTGATTGCCATGATCAGTAGCAGCATGATCAGAATCAACCTCATTAATGATATCGAAATTAGCAATATTAGCATTGCTCTTTTTTCTAATCATCATGAATATTACAATTGTTGTAGCTACAATGATTAGCATCATTATAATAATCGTCATCATCATCATTGTTAGTAATAGCTGCCTTTTTATTGGTATTCATTCAGTTAGTTCAAATTTTCCTAATATACATTTTTTTTTTCATTATTTTCATTCCTGCGATTACTGCTTTTCTTTTTATCACTATTATCATTGTCCTTCTTATTTTCGTTATCTTAATAGTACTGCATATAACACTGTTAGTAATCTTATTATTATTAACATTCGGGTTATCATCATCATTTTCGCTATTTAATATTTTATTATCTTTATCATGGTAAAATCGTGGTCATTATCATTGTTGTTATCTTATTTTTTCTTCTTCTTGTTTTCATAACATGATGCTATTGTTACTATCCTTGTTATCTTTATTATTACTATCATTGATATAACTATCATTGTCATAAACATTATTATCATTAACATTATTTTCATTAACATTATTATCATTAAAATTATTATTGTTATCATTCTCATTATCGATATGACTTATGTGTATCATTATCTTTATCATAATTTTTGTTATCATAATCGTTATCTTTATCACTTTCGGTATTACTTATAACTATTGTTATTATTATCATCCTTATCGTCATTACTACCAACATAGTTTTCATCATCCTTATCTTAATCATCATTTTCATTTTTTCTTCATCCTTATTACAATTATTATCATTACTATTTTTAGATTAAAGTCATCATTTTTGCTATCAAGTATCATTACAATAGTAATCATCATTATTATTGTTGGTGCTATCCTCATTATCATCATTTTTATTATTATTATAATCATTATCACCTTTATTAGTAGTTTTGTTATCTTAATCCTTATTATATCTATCTAATCAGTATCATCATCATTATTCTTATCATTGTTATTAGTATTGTCATTATTACTATCACCATAGCGGTTAGAATTACTGTATGCATGCTTATTCACAATTAACAAAGGAATATAACATAGCCTACATTAACAGGAATAATCTACAAACATAACACAACATTACACAACACAGCATATCATCACACAACGCAAACTATAACAGTGAGGCGTATCACTATGCAATGTAATACATCTGCATTGGGTTGCTTAATTGCAATACGTTAGTTTCACGTCTTCTCTCGCTTGCGGATGGATCGAGATTTTTTTTTTTTTTTTTTTTTTTTTTTTTTGCATATGGGTTGAAAGACATATTCTTTACTTTATATGGGTTAAATGATAATTTGTTTTACTCTATACAGGTTGAAAGATTTTTTTTTTTTTTTTTACTTCAGATTATTATTATTATTTTTTTTTTACTTCAGATTATTATTATTTATTTGTTTATTATTATTTATTTTTATTTTTTTTACTTCAGATTTTTTTTTTTTTTTTTTTTTAGTTTTTTTTTTTTTTTTTTTTTTTTTTTACATAACTTGAAAGCCTTTTCCTCCATAACTCCCCTTTCGTGTCTTCTCTATTGATTCTGTACTCTGTCTCTTTCTTTCGTTATGCTGATTGCCTTTGGGAAGCGTGCACGCACATGCAAAAAAAAAAAAAAAAAAAAAAAAAAAAAAAAAAAAAAAAAAAAAAAAAAAAAAAAAAAAAAAAAAAAAAAAAAAAAAAAAAAAAAAAAAATGTGTATATATATATATATATATGTATATATATAATTACCATTGCCAAAAACATTATTATCATTAATATCATCATTGTTATCATTCTCATTATCAATATAACCTATGTTTATCATTTACGTATTCGGTCACTTCAATGGTGTTCTTGCAACTATCCGATTATGAATGATGGCAGGGTTTTCCTTGCATAATTTTCCCTCACATATGTACAGAGGAACGTAGATTTACATGGTTAAACGTGTATACACAAGTCCATAAAGCACAGACAGATATTCATGCACAGATACATCTACAAATATAAACACTCATACAAACACAAAAAATACACGTTAATTAACCGATACAACCTATCTAGCGACAGATACACACACAGACACACCCATAAACAAACGCACCCACACAGATACACTTACCATTCAAGACAACTGCATGTACACGTCAACAAGTATAGTCATAAACACAAAAGCACAACTAGACAAAAAAAAGGACACCCACATACTTACACACACCTACACACACACACACACACGCACACACACACGCACATAAACACGCACACACAAACACACAAACACACACACACACACATACAAACACGCACACAAACACACACTCAGACACACACACTACTCACCCAAGAGAACACCATACGCACACCTAAACACACACAACGCACAAAAGAAACCCCCACCCCCCCACCCCACCCTATGCACACACGAAAACAGAGATACCCATGTACCCGCACAAGCACATTAACCAACCGAGACACGATCACACACGCATACCAACACGGACAATACAACCACAAACACGAACCCAAAGAGAACCACAACTCCTGGCTTTACTCCCCCCCCCCCCCCCCCCCCCCCCTCCCCCCACCCCCCCCCCCCCATTCCCATCCCCTTACCTCTCCCACCACCCCCACCCCCACCCCTACCGCTACCGCCCTCTCTTCAAAGGGGAAGTTGAAAGCTATGACATGAGCCAGAAGAAAGGTTGGATAAGGTGTACGAGGAAGAGGACGAGGGAGAAGGAGGAGGAGATGGAGGGGGTAGAGGAGGAGGAGATGGAGGGGGTAGAGGAGGAGAAGGAGGAGATGGAGGGGAGAGAGGAGAAGAAGGAGGAGATGGAAGGGGTAGAGGAAGAGGAGGAGGAGATGGAGGGGGTAGAGGAGGAGGAGGAGATGGAAGGAGTAGAGGAAGAGGAGGAGGGGAGGAAAAAGATAGGGAAGTGGAGGAGGGAGGAAGAGGACGAGGGATGAGGAGGAGAAGGAGGGGGTAGAGGAGGAGGAGGAGATGGAGGGGGTAGAGGAGGAGGAGGAGATGGAAGGAGTAGAGGAAGAGGAGGAGGGGAGGAAAAGGATGAGAAGGAGAAGGAACAAGAGGAACATGAGGAGCAGGAGGAGGAGGAGGAGGAGGAGGAGGAGGAGGAGGAGGAAACGCGGAGGAAAACCTAATTTGGGAGTGTCTCCAGCCACACCAAAACTAATTGACTGTTTATAAGGCAGTGTGAGGATGTATGAGTGGGCCTTATTGAAGACGACAGCCGTGAATAGTAAAGGGTGAGGAGGAGGAGGAAGGGAGAAGGAGGGAAAGGGGTGGGAGTGGGAGTCGGAGAGGGGGAGGAGGAAGGGGAGGGGGAAGGGAGGAGGAAGGGAGAAGGAGGGAAAGGGGAGGGAGGGAAGGGGAGGGGAAAGGAGGAGGAAGGGGAGGGGGAAGGGAGGAGGAAGGGAGAAGGGGGAGGGAAAGGGAGGGAGGGAAGGGGGAGGGGGAGGAGGAGGAAGGGGAGGGGGAAGGGAGGAGGAAGGGAGAAGGAGGGAAAGGGGGAGGGGAGGGAAGTGGAGGGGAAAGGAGGAGGAAGGGGAGGGGGAAGGGAGGAGGAAGGGAGAAGGAGGGAAAGGGGAGGGAGGGAAGGGGAGGGGAAAGGAGGAGGAAGGGGAGGGGGAAGGGAGGAGGAAGGGAGAAGGAGGGAAAGGGGAGGGAGGGAAGGAGGAGGAGGAGGAGGAGGAAGGGGAGGGGGAAGGGAGGAGGAAGGGAGAAGGGAGGGAAAGGGAGGAGGGAAGAGGGGAAAGGGAGGAGGAAGGGGGAGGGGAAGGGAGGAGGAAGGGAGAAGGAGGGAAAGGGGAGGGAGGGAAGGGGAGGGGAAAGGAGGAGGAAGGGGAGGGGGAAGGGAGGAGGAAGGGGAGAAGGAGGGAAAGGGGAGGGAGGAAGGGGGAGGGAAAGGAGGAGGAAGGGGAGGGGGAAGGGAGGGAGGAAGGGAGAAGGAGGGAAAGGGGGAGGGAGGGAAGGGGGAGGGGAAAGGAGGAGGAAGGGGGAGGGGAAGGGAGGAGGAAGGGAGAAGGAGGGAAAGGGGAGGGGAGGGAAGGGGGAGGGGAAAGGAGGAGGAAGGGAGGGAAGGGAGGGAGGGAGGGAGGGAGGGAAGGGGAGGGGGAGGGAGGGAAGGGGAGGGGAAAGGAGGAGGGGAAAGGGGGAGGGGGAAGGGAGGAGGAAGGGAGAAGGAGGGAAAGGGAGAGGGAGGGAAGTGGAGGGGGAAAGGAGGAGGGAAGGGGAGGGGGAAGGGAGGAGAAGGGAGAAGGGAGGGAAAGGGTGGGAGGGAAGTGGAGGGGAGGAGGGAGGAAGGGGAGGGGGAAGGGAGGAGGAAGGGAGAAGGAGGGAAAGGGGTGGAGGAAGTGGGAGGGGAAAGGAGGAGGAAGGGGAGGGGGAAGGGAGGAGGAAGGGAGAAGGAGGGAAAGGGGAGGGAGGGAAGGGGAGGGGAAAGGAGGAGGAAGGGGAGGGGGAAGGGAGGAGGAAGGGAGAAGGAGGGAAAGGGGAGGGAGGGAAGTGGAGGGGAAAGGAGGAGGAAGGGGGAGGGGGGAAGGGAGGGAGGAAGGGAGAAGGGAGGGAAAGGAGGGAGGGAAGGGGGAGGGGGAAAGGAGGAGGAAGGGGAGGGGGAAGGGAGGAGGAAGGGAGAAGGAGGGAAAGGGGAGGGAGGGAAGGGGAGGGGAAAGGAGGAGGAAGGGGAGGGGGAAGGGAGGAGGAAGGGAGAAGGAGGGAAAGGGGAGGGAGGGAAGGGGAGGGGGAAAGGAGGGGGGAGGGAGGGGAGGGA
>BOPN01012833.1:0-2500 GCA_017312705.2 Penaeus japonicus | reverse complement strand
ACCTCCATATTTCAAATTAGCATTGTATAAAACAAAGAGATTGTGTGTGTGTGTGTGTGTATTTGTGTGTGTGTGTGTGTGTGTGTGTGAACTTTTGCTTTTGCCTTTGCCAAAAATTCAAACTAACAGGTAAATTCGCTTCCACATAATCATGCACGCACCAAAGCACACACCAACTTCCACTTGTGCTTTTATGGTAAAATCATATATCGATATTTGGCTCGCCTTCCTCCCTGAGCTTCTAGGAGTCTTTTGCTGATATACATTTATGTACACATTTCTCTCTCTTTCTCTGTATATCTATATATCTGTCTATATAGATATAGATATAGCTATAGACAGGTACATACATGTATATATATAGAGAGAGAGATTTTTTTGTGGTCTATCCCTACACACATATATATATATATATATATATATATATATATATATATATATATATATATGTAGGGATAGACCACAAAAAAAAATCTACAGTAACTAACTTGACCTCACCTGCGAAACAGGTCACCGCTCTTATCTCAGAGGTCATCTTAACGTAAAAGGAGGTCAAATCATCCAAGAAGATAATATGTTGATGGTGACAGTTTTCTTAAGGAGGGGAAAATTTGCTTAGTAGGCAAGCAGGGGGAGGTAGGCACGCAAGCAAGCACAGAGACCTGAAATGGTGAACGGAATAGGTAGAGAAAAGGTGAACAATAAATGATGAATGAGTGAGGTAAGACATGCAATAGAAACTCAAGCAGAGGAAATAACGCAATGAAATACACTTAAAGTAGCAGCAAGTATTTACATACACATATGTATATTCAAACACGCAAGCTAAGGACAAGAACATGTACATTCAATCAAGCACTGATTAAAAGATACATACAATCACAAACTCAAGCACTCAACAGTGGGATTAGTCTATTCTCGCTGACAAGCAAAAGACACAGGACAAGCAAAATACATATGATCAGATATTTGTCTTCGTAGCTAACGTGCAAGAAGACATGCAAGCAAGCAAGCAAAGTGTCCCGGGTGTATATACGAACAAACAATACAAGAACAAAATGTGGGAAAAAAGGAAAGCAGTCATGCAAGTTGCAAGTGCAAGTTGACAAGCATTTATAGACAAATATCTTGCAAGATCACCATTAATTTCCTATTCTCCGACATTCAAAATGATATATGAAAAAATAAGAAAGAAAGGAGATGAAGAAAGGAATAAAGAATAGGAAAATCATAATAATTAAGTATATAAAGAAAAAGGGAGATATAAGTTTATAAATGAAACGTAAATTGGAAAAAATATGTGTATGTGTGTTTGTGTGTTTGTAATAGTGTGTGTGTGTTTGTGTGTTTGTAATAGTGTGTGTGTGTTTGTGTGTTTGTAATTGTGTGTGTGTGTGTGTGGCTGTGTGTGTCTGTGTGTTTGTAATTGTGTGTGTGTTTGTGTGTGTGTGGCTGTGTATGTCTGTGTGCGTGTGTGTGTTTGTGTGTTTGTAATTCACAAAAATCACCCGACTGTCCTTCTTCATCATCACTCCAGTCTTTCCCTTCACCTTTTCCCTTCATCCCTTAACCCTTTCCTTCCTCTTCAATGGTTATCTTCGCCCTTACCTGAAACCCTTACTCCCTTCCCCACCCCCACCCACCCACCTATCCCTTGTATCAACGTTTATGTAATATGGAATGGCTTCAGCATTATGTTTATTGTCTTATTTTATGGACGTGTTAATGTAGTTGTGTGTGTGTGTGTGTGTGCGCGCGCGCGCGCGTGTGTGTGTGTGTGTGTGTGTGTGTGTGTATGAAGGAGGAGTGTATATGTGCTTGTCTATGTGTGTGTCTATGCGTGTAGTCTATACCTGTGTGCACCTCCTCACACACACACGCACACACACACACACATACTCACGACACAAAACCCACACTCCTCTTAACCCCATACACAACACCCCACACCCACACAATATTCTTATCCACATTTTCATCCCCCATCCCCCCACCCCAACCACCCAACCCTCGCCCCCGCCCCCCCACCCCAACGTACCAAGAAGATAGATATCCAGTCTTCCAATCTAGTCACAATCCAAATCCTCAGAAACAGAATACAGCTGATCCTGTTCAGTAAGGGATTAGATTCGCCTCAAATCATCATCGGATTGGTTTATACACATCTCGATTCCATAATACCGGGTGGCCTTGCCCCTCCCTGTTGAGTGTCAGTAGTGCCAGGTGCCATGGTTCGCAGGCCAGAACCGAGGGTGCCACCGAGCGGGAGTGTCAGTGATTTGGGTCTTGTGTCTGAGAAGGTATTTGTGTAGATATTAATGTGTAAATGATATTAGGGTTGTGTTGTTATTTATGTGTTTATTACTTTTTATCCTTATCATTATCATCTTTGATATATTCTTTAGATTTATTGTTATCATTATTGATTTTGTGATTGTTATCATTATTATTAGTGTTATCATTATCACTACTGTTGTGTATATATGTATGTATATATATA
>BOPN01012832.1:0-10421 GCA_017312705.2 Penaeus japonicus | reverse complement strand
AACAACCAGGTCGTCAAGGTAACATTTGGTGAAGAAAAAGATAAAGAATTTGCGTACAGCTTTTCACCGTGAACATAAAAGCCTAATCCCCCCAAAAATCTGGATCTTCTCCCAGCAAGAGACGCAAGTGGTTTGCTTACGACCTGCTTTTGTTCCTCCTAGACGTGAACACCCCAAGGCCTGGCTACTCACCTCAAGCTGAGCCTCAGACTGAGCAACTAGCATGTATTGAGGTAATGTATTATCATTATTATTATTATTATTAGTAGTAGTAGTTGTAGTATTGTTATCATTAGTATTATGGTACGGCCACACAGACGGCGGTTGCGAGAGTGCGGGCGGGGGTGAGAAACGTGGCATCATTGTTTCAAGTCGACGTGGCCATGGTCCATCATGGATTTAGAGCGGTTTATCACCCAAGTTTCCCTCACACAACCAATTTGGGACGCTTCTCATCATGAGAGATGCCATCAGGACAAGATAATACCCAATATGAATAAACTGTCAGACGTGAGGGTATAGTGGGGCCCATCTTGTGTACACTATCGGAGTTTCGGCGGGAACCTGCCTTGGAGTATAACCCATTCGCCACCAGCCTCCCTGACCCGCACCGCGTGCTCTGTGTGTGGCCACTCCAACTCCCCTACTCGCGCACCAGCCCGCCCGTACGCTTGCAACCGCCGTCTGTGTGGCCGTACCCTTATTATTATTAGCATGATTATTATTTCTATTACTATTATTATTATTATTATTATTAGACATGATACTAGGATATAGGGTAAGGTATAAATTATCATCTATTACATCATCATGTACTTTTTATTCATTTCATGTACAGTATTTCCTGTTACTACTACTATTTTCCTAAAGCAACAAAACATTTCTTTGTTCTTTCTCAAACTATGCTAATAAATCTTGCCAAGGAACTTTCCCAGCGTCTGAAACAAAATATTCCTTAAATTCCTCTCTCACTTCCTTAGCATCACTCGAAGGTCTTGGTGGTTTGCGTTGTAGATCAACCATTCCCGTGTCTCCAGATACAACTTCTCTCCATGCGCCATCAATGATTGTTCCATCTTGGGTTTCCATATCAAAGGAACCTTGTGGCGAGTACAAAGATCTAGAAGTTGCACTCATTCGTAGGAAGTTGTGAAGGTACACGCACGCTGTTGAAACGAGTTCAGCATGAGTTCCTTGACATCCAATGTGAACATAAGTGAAACAGTACTTGGCGTTAACCACAGCCATTAATACAAAACTGAACATTCCCTTGTAGTTAAATAATGTACTCCCACTATTTTGAGGACACTGAATCACGATATTCCTTCCTTCACATGCACCGATGGAATGTGGAAAATTACACATGGTTTCAAACTCTCTTGATAACTCCATCCATTCCTGTTCATTCTGAGGTATCTGGAAGAAATAGTGATTTTTGTTAATAAATTATCCAAAATATTGCTTATATATATATATATATATATATATATATATATATATATATATATATATATATATATATATATATATATATATGTATATATATATATATTTTATTTTTTTATTTTTTTTTTTTTTTTTGTCTTTTTTTTCGGGATGAACCTGGAAGGGATGGTCCTACTGAAACACTGGGAACGTTATCGACTCTGACTGCAGGAGTTCCTGACGCTTCACAGGAAGCTGAGGAAGGCGACAATTATGACAATGGGAAAGAGGCAAGCAACAAAAGAAGAGGACAGAGGTAGGAAAGGAAACCTGTTGATGATGAACGAGCTGAAGAGGCATACCAGATTTTGAAAGATAGTGTGAAAAGGGATGAATGTTCCATTTATGATGAACATGTTGCATGTGAAATTCGGAACCTTGATCCAAAGGCCCAGGCAGTTGTGAAACACTTAATTAACAACATCTTATTCGAAGCAACTATGGGGAAATATGACAGTGGTAATCGCTCTCATCGATTTGGTTTACCTGCACCGCACCCTTTTCACACCAGTGCCTCTTCATCCCATCAGAACCCCATTGCCTCTGATTCTCGCGCCTCTACTCCCCTCCACTCTTTCTACAGTGACTCCTCTACCCGTTATTATGACGATGAGCATGGAGCATCAAGATCAATCTCGACATCACCATCAATATTTGCTCAAACAGGAAATCAGTCACACCAAGAATCTATTGTAACACCAGCTTCACATGGATTTGTAGCTCAGTCAGAAAATGAAAATCATTCGCATTATTTTCAGACAGATAAATTACCTGAGCAACACCATAATGAAATAGACAAGGATGGATCCTCGGAATCACTGGATATGCTTTGAAAATTTTCTGACTTTGTCGGATAAACCATACGCATTATTCTTGTTTTAGAATCTGAATTGCCATTTTAGTTTCTCTGCTTAAAGTAATGTTCATGTGTTACATGATTTTCTAAGTATGGATAGAATATGCAATCTGTTTATATATATATATATATATATATATATATATATATATATATATATATATATATATAAAGGAATGCATGCCATTTTCAAGATTAATCTTTCTGTTTTATACATGCTGCAAGTTGCTTGCTGTTATCCATTAAGAAATGTGCATGTGAATTCCTTTGACATGAATATGTTCGTGAATATTGTTGAGATGATTAAATTCCATACATTAATTTCCTACTGTCATTATTATGGATATGTTCCAAATCTCCTTATTATTTTTATATACGCTGTGACATACGTCCATAAGGATTCTGTATAATAATTAACTAATAATAATAATGATGATGAAGATAATGATGATGATACTAATAGTAAAAATTATCGTTATCACTACTATTATTAGTTTTATCATTAGCTGTTTTAGTAGTAGTAGTTCTCTATATACACTTATATTAAACCAATAAACTCATTATCACTGATCCTATATGCTCTAAGAAACATAGACGAGGCTACTGATTTCTTAATGGATAAAGGATGATATGAGAAAAAATGAAGGTAATTAGCAACATTGAGTGGGTTTCCGGTAAACTGAAAACTTTAAATACCCGTTGAAATTATGCAACATTATAGCTAGAAATGGTAATTTACCAGCATTTTCCCATTCTACTTTGAATTTAATGGTACGAGCAAGAGTGTTAAGACTACGCAAAAAATCGTCGAAATCCGGACGGTTTACAGGCCACATAGAAAAAATATCATCAACGTACCTAAACCAAATCGAGCCCGGAGGGAGAATGGCCGGAAGGAGTTCAGTCTCAAACATTTCCATGTATAAATTCGCAAGGACCGGACTTAAACTACTACCCATCGCGATACCGTTAGTCTGCTTATAAAATTCTCCCTCAAAAGAGAAAACCTTATTCAATAAAGTGATCAATCGGAATGGGAATCTTATGAAGAGCTGCAGTAAGTTTACGTTCTAAAAAAAATCTAGCACATCATCAAGGGGAACATTTGTGAACAGTGAAATCTACATCAAAACTTACAAGTTTCATGTTGTGGGTCTGTAAATTACGGACTTTATCTATGAAATCCATCGAATGCTTAATATGACTGCTCGAGAAAGAACCTAGAAGAGGTGATAAATTACTAGCTAGCCACGACGCTAATGGGCGAGTAACTGAGTTACATGACGAAATAATGGGTCTTAAGGGAATACCGTCCTTGTGAGTTTTAGGGAGACCATAGAAATAAGGAATAGACGGATTAACAGTCCTGAAACGATCGAAAATTTTTGGATCGGGGCATTTTGCAGCAATACGTTTGAGATGTCGAAAAGACTCAGTCACCGAGGGGTAAGGATTCGACCGAAGTTTCTGATAAGTCGTGCTATCATTTAAGAGGAGATGAGCTTTCTGGACATAATCTACTTTATCTATGATAACAACGTTACTACCCTTATCCGCTTTGGTGATCACTATATTAGAGTTACGTTTAAGCGACTTGATCGCTAAATAATAACGCCGTGGTAGACCATTAAATTCATCAAATAAATCGAGAATGGGATTTAACATGACTCCCTTAAGGTAGCTAACATCTTTGTTAAAGCACTTATTTTGTTTAGCAATAAGACCATCGAGGCCTTTAATATAATCCAAACAGTTAACTTGACTGGGTTTTGAAGCAAAAGATAATCCAAAGCCTAAAAGTTCGGTTTCATAGCGAGAAAGAGCATAAGACGATAAATCAACAACCGAGTCGGTGAGAGAAAATTTCGACCAAGGGCTCCGTGAGCAAATATTGTTAAGTTTATTATGGAGAGAAGCTTGATGACGACTCAGAAGGGAAGATTAGAGTAGGGCAAACGCCAAAAGATCATTTAAAAAGTTGAATTAAGTAATCTAAGAGACCTACGGACTTTATGGAACGCATCTTCAACATCTAATTTAGCACAACGAATGCTATCTCGTAAACGATGGCCCTCATAACTAGAAAAAGGTACGCCTAATCTAGAATTAGCAAAGTACTGGCCAAAGGAAGGGGAACTAACCTGTTCTTGTAAGCAATCCTGTAGAAACTTGACCTTTGCTAATTCTAGATTAGGCATACCTTTTTCTAGTTATGAGGGCCATCGTTTACGAGATAGCATTCGTTGTGCTAAATTAGATGTTGAAGATGCGTTCCATAAAGTCCGTAGGTCACTTAGATTACTTAGAGAAGTTACCCCGGTTCAATTTTTTAAAAATGATATTTTTGGCATTTGGTTGCTCACAGACTTTCCTTATATATATATATATATATATATATATATATATATATATATATATATATATATATATATATATATATATATATATATATATATATATATATATATATATATATATATATATATATATATATATATATATATATATATATATACATACATACATACATACATATATATATATATATATATATATATATATATATATATATATATATATATGTATATATATATATATATATATATATATATATATATATATATATATATATATATATATATATATATATATATATATATATATATATATATATATATATATATATATATATATATATATATATATATGTGTATATATATATATATATGTATATGCGTATATATATATATATATATATATATATATATATATATATATATATATATTTATTTATATATATATAACATCATAATAATACAAATTATAATCATTGTGATAATGAAAAAAATTATAGATAATACGCTGATTATCGATATATTAGAGGAAAAGGTCATTAGGAAAAAAGAAAAAATACGAATATTAACGATCATAGTCCAAAGTCCAAAGACTATAAAAAATACAAAATTGAACCATTATGATAATGAAAATAGATTATAGTAAATACACTAATAATCGATATATAAGAGAATAAGAATAATTGATAGAGAAAAAATGCATATATTAAGAACGTTCATAAAATATACAAAAGATCATAAAGAATACAAATTAGAACCATTCTGATAAAGAAAAGGATTATAGCTATATACGTTATACTAGTTCAAAAGGGAATAGAGAGAAAAAAAGAAAAAAATACAATTGATAAAGATCATGAAAATAATAAAGATTATAAAAATGCAAAAAATAACATCCTGATTATGAAAAGGATTATAGCTAAATTCACTGATTATCGTTTATTAGAGCTAAAAGGAATTGAGAGAGAAAAGAAAAAAAACTACTAAAAAGGATCATCAAAATACAAATTAGAACCATTCTGATAATGATAAGGGTTGTAATTAGATACGCTGAGTATCGTTACATTAGAGCAAGAAGGAATTGAGAGAAAAAATGAAAAATACCAAGTATTAAGAAAGATCATAAGTATACCAAAGATCACACACACACAAAAAAAAATCAAAACATTTCTGATAATGAAAAGAATTGTAGCTAAATACTGATTACCGTTATATTAGAGCAAAAAGGATTTGAGAGAAATGGGAAAAAATAGAAACAAATACTCTGAACTATCATTAAAAAAGAAAGACCATAAAATACAAATGAAAAGGATTATAGTTAAATACGCTGATTATCGTTACATTAGAGCAAAAAGGAATTGAGAGAATGAAGTAGAATATACAAATATTAAGAAATATCATGAATATCCCAAAGATCATAAAAATACAAAATAGAACCATTCTAGTAATGAAAAGCATTTTAGATAATATACTGATTATCGTTATATTAGAGCAAAATGAATTGAGGGAAAGAAGGAGAAAAATGCAACTTCTAAGAACTATTGCATGAATATCAAATATCATAAATCACAAATATTAACCATTCTGATAATGATTATTGTTATATTAGAGTAAAAAGAAATTGAGAGAAAAATGGAGAAAAATACAATTACTATGAACGATAACAAAGATACCAAAGATCATAAAAATGCAAATAAATACAAACTATTCTGAAAAGGAATATTGCCAAATTCACTGATGATTGTTTATCAAAGATAAAAGAAATAATGACAAAAGGATTACAGAGACACCAAAGATTATACAAATACAAATGATAACCATTCAGATAATAAAAAGGATTATTGTTAATAAAGTGATTATCGTTATATTAGAGAGAGAAAAAAGTAAATAGAACGATCATAAAAATGCCAAAGATCTTTAAAAAAATCGAATTATTACAATTCAAATAGTGAAAAGTCTTACAGCTAAATACGCTGATTATCATTATCTTGGAGAAATAAAGTTATTAAGAGAAAAGGGGGAAACAATACAAGCATTGTGAATGATCATAAAAATACCAAAGATCATGATAAACACAAATAAAAAGCATTCTGATAATGAAAAAAAGATTATACCTAAATACGCTGATTATCGTTATATTAGAGGAACAGAGAGAAAAAAATGAAAAAAATACATATATTAGGACGATCATAGAAATACAATGAAAAGTATTATAGATATATACGCTGATTATCAGATATTGACCAGAAATATTATAACTACCAATAACGATATTAAAAACACGAAAGATAATAAAAATACGAATAATAACTATTCATATAATAAAAAGGATTATAGCTAAATACACTGATTATCGTTAAAATATAGCCAAAAGACACTGAGAGAAAAAAGAAAGAAAGAAAAAAAAAAGAACGATCATAAAGATACCAAAGATCAGAAAAATACAAGTTAGTACCATCCTGATATTGAAAAGGATTTTAGGTAAATACACTGGTTATGGTTATATTAAAGCAAAATGAATTGAGAGAAAAAAGAAAAGAAAAAAATACAAACATTAAGAATGATCATATGAATACTAAAGATCATGAAAATAAAAATTAGAAGCATTCTGATAATGAAAAGGGGGTAAAGAAAGAGATTGAGCTTTCAATTCTTGTCGAGACTAGCCAAAGAGTGTGGAGTCTCAGAGAGAGTGAAGGTCCAGGGGTTGGCTCTTCTCCTAATAGATCACTTTTCCGACCACAGGCTCTTGCAGTAGCCGAAGTTGAACCTCCACCCCGGAAGTACTGTAGCTACCATAAGAATCAAATCACGAGCGTGTTAACTTAGTGTCGTTTGTTGAACGAAAGGAGAAAGTATTTTGCGTGGTGAGCCAGGTCACTTTGCACGAGAGTGTCCCTTTGTCTTGCGCCAAGTCGGGAAAGGCAGCGTTACCGTTGCTGGCGGACAAAGAGATGCTGTCAACCACTGACTCTCCGAAACCTGTAGGTCGCCCAATGATATAATTGATGGTTAATGGGTGCAGGATGCAATGCGGGTTCTGAGGTGACCATTGCCAAAAACAGTAGCACCTGAAAAGTTGTGAATAAGATGTGAGGAAGAGACGTGTAAAAGGGTGAAAGGGGTGTCTGGCAAAACTATTCCTCTTTTGGGAGAAAGCATGGTATTTATTAGTGTGAGTGTGTAACATAAAGTGTGTATTTTGGATGATATCCTGTTGGGTATGGATCTTCTTGACGCTTTAACTTCAGACTGGAGTGTTTTTCCGATCCTGCTAAGATGAATGTTTTAGTTGTGCAAAGTACTAATTTCCCTGTTGAGTATACAGACTTTTAGTTATTACAGGTCACTCTTGTTGAGGTACATCCTCAACGGTCGAAGTCGCCATCCTCTCCACAGGTAGTGAAAAGGATTATAGCTAAAAATACGCCGAGAGGATTGAGAGGAATTGAAAAAATAAATAAATACTAAACTGCTAAGAAAGATCATAAAAATACCAAATATTCTGATAATACAATGTAAAACCATCGTGCTAATGAAAAGGATAACAGCTAAATATGCTGATCATCGTTATATTAAAGCAAGAAGGAAGTGAGAGATAAAAGGGGAAAGAAAAGAAGAAGAAAAAAACAACAACAAAAAAACTACCTAGAACGATCACAAAGTTATCAAAGATCATTAAAAAAATATAGAACCATTCTGATTATGAAAAGGAATATATGTAGCTGAATACGCTGATTATCGTTATATTATAGCAAGAAGGAAGTGAGAGATAAAAGGGGGGGGGGGGATACAACCACTAAATACGATCATAAAAATACCAAAGACAATGAAAATATAAATTAGAACCATTCTGATAAATGAAAAGGATTATAGATAAATACGCTGATAATCGTTATATTAAAGCAAAGGGGAATTGGGAGAATAAAAAAGGAGAAATACAACTAAGACCGATAAAAATAAACATAAGATCATAAAAAATACAAATTAGAATCATTCTGATAATGAAAAGTATTATAGCTAAATACGTTAATTACCGTTATATTAAAGCAAATAGAAATTGAGAGGAAAAACGGGAATGAAAAAACAAAACAAAAACAACAACAACTAATAAATACGATCATAAAAATACCAAAGAACATATACATCACAATTATGACTAAATACGCTGATTATCGTTGTATTAGAGCACAAAAGAACAGAGAGAGAAAAAACATACTAAGAACGATCATAAAATTAAACCAAATACAAAGTAAAACCATTATGATAAAGAAAGAATTATACCTAAATGCGCTAGGTATCGTTATATTAGATAAAAAAGAGGAATTGAGAGAAAAAACGGGAAAAATACAACTACTAAGAACAATCCTATGCATACCAAAGATCTTGAAAATACAAATTATAACCATCTTAATAACGAATAGAGTTATAAAGTCCAACTTTTAAGAATTATTATGAAAAAAATAAAAACTACAAAAATACAAATTGAAACCATTCTGAAAATTAAAAGTATTATATCTAAATACGATGATTATCGTTGTATATATACCAAAAGGGGATTGAGAGTAAAAAGAGGAAAAAAATACAAAATAGGATCATAAAAGTAAAAATTAAAACCATTCGGATAATGAAAAGGATTATAGTCAAATGCAATAATTATCGTTATATTAGAGCAAAAAGTAACTGAGAGAAAAAGGAAAAGTAAAAAAACTATAACTACTAAATACAATAATAAATGTACTAAAGATCATAAAAATAACATTCTAATAATGAAAAGGATTATACCTAAATGCACTGATTATACTGATTATATGAAAACAAAAAGGAATTGAGAGAAAAACGGGGAAAGAAAAAAATGCAACTACGACCGTTCTTAAAAAACACCAAAGATCATAAAAATAGAAATTAGAAGTATTATGATCAATAAAAGTATAATATGCAAATTATATATATATACATATATATATATATATATATTTATTTATATATATATAACATCATAATAATACAAATTATAATCATTGTGATAATGAAAAAAATTATAGATAATACGCTGATTATCGATATATTAGAGGAAAAGGTCATTAGGAAAAAAGAAAAAATACGAATATTAACGATCATAGTCCAAAGTCCAAAGACTATAAAAAATACAAAATTGAACCATTATGATAATGAAAATAGATTATAGTAAATACACTAATAATCGATATATAAGAGAATAAGAATAATTGATAGAGAAAAAATGCATATATTAAGAACGTTCATAAAATATACAAAAGATCATAAAGAATACAAATTAGAACCATTCTGATAAAGAAAAGGATTATAGCTATATACGTTATACTAGTTCAAAAGGGAATAGAGAGAAAAAAAGAAAAAAATACAATTGATAAAGATCATGAAAATAATAAAGATTATAAAAATGCAAAAAATAACATCCTGATTATGAAAAGGATTATAGCTAAATTCACTGATTATCGTTTATTAGAGCTAAAAGGAATTGAGAGAGAAAAGAAAAAAAACTACTAAAAAGGATCATCAAAATACAAATTAGAACCATTCTGATAATGATAAGGGTTGTAATTAGATACGCTGAGTATCGTTACATTAGAGCAAGAAGGAATTGAGAGAAAAAATGAAAAATACCAAGTATTAAGAAAGATCATAAGTATACCAAAGATCACACACACACAAAAAAAAATCAAAACATTTCTGATAATGAAAAGAAT
>BOPN01012831.1:5000-10425 GCA_017312705.2 Penaeus japonicus | reverse complement strand
TATATATATATACATATATATACACACACACAATAGATTTATGTACATATTCATGTTTACACAACGAGGGCATGTTTCAACGTGTCTGTTTCTCATATCTATTTCAAAAGACGAAAAGAAAACTTATCTGGACGTGTTCTTTCGTCATTCAAATTGTGTTGCGAGTCGAATCGAACGAAGCAAATCATACTTATAGCTTCTAAAACTCTTGCAATCTTCTTTAGTATTGACGTTTTATGAAAGCAACGTTTTTTCTCAATAAGAGAATACTGAGGACGCAGAGACAAACGCTTAGCAAGGCTTGGATTATGACGATACATCAAAGTGTGCAATAACAGGCAGCCAATTCACCATTTGGCGGTAAGATTAGGTCAGATTATTCTAATCCCTTAGCATGAACACGTGCAAGTGATTTGTAACTAAAGAACAATAATGAAAAGAATAAATATAAAAATCGTATAGCGTTGAATATATGAGTCGAGGAAACAAAACATAAAAATGATTAAAGAATAGAACTTTTAACAACAACAATAATAAGAGTATGGTAATATTAATACTATCATAGTAATAGCACTGATATCAGTATGGACAACATCAGTAAAACAACAACTATATCCATAATCATGATCATGAAATTTATTATTATAATGATAACAATGGTTGTCATAATAATAATAATAATAATAATAATGATAATAATAATGATAATAATGATGATGATGATGATGATGATAGTAATACATGGTTTTGATAATGGCAATATCGATAATGACAACGACACTAATTATAATGATGATAATACTGATAATAATAGTAATAATTATTATAAATCATTAATAATAATGATAATAATAATGGTAATAATGATAATAATAATAATGATAATAATAATAACAATAATGATAGAAGTAGTAATAGTAACAAAAATGATAATAATACTAATGATAATAACAATACTACTCCTACTAATGATAATAGTAATAATAATGATCATGATAATCTTCAAAGTGATTATGGTAATAATAATATAGATGATAGTGACAATGATAATTATTATTGCAACAATAACTAATAACACAAAATTAAGAAAAATAATGATGATCACAAACTGATCTCTTTCAAAGAAAACCGTCTAGTTTCGTATTCAAGCCGCGCCCACACGGAGACACACACATTTGAATTACATTATATTGACGGGAGAATCATGCGTAATCTTTCTACGAACATTTCATGTTATAGGATTGCCAGAAACTTGTAGAAGAAAACAGGCAGAGATTTGGAACACCTATTCCAATAATCCTCCGTAATTTTCACCATGCGAAAATTGGGGAAAAAATGTACCGACGAAGCAATGTCAGTCACGTTCTGGAACTTTCTATTTGGCAATATGTTTAGTTGGATGTTGCAACGGTTTGTAAGTCATAGCTGCAAGATTGAAGAGCAAAATGTAGTAATACTTGACGTGTTAGTAAATCCCGCACAGTCTTCATTCTTTGCAAGGATAATAAATGATGACTGATATTTTCATGGAATTTATGAAATGTTTCAGACATTTCATTTCTTGGGTGAATTTCAAAGGGATAAACATGCTGATCTTATTATAACTGCTATTTTCCCATTTAACTGGCTTAGCAATTAAAAACTTTCTTTTCACATAACATTTGAATTCCCAACTCTTTTATATTCCTCATGTAGAAATATCCATCTCATCTCTAATATCCAGGTCATTTTCGATCTATTAAAACACCAAAGATCATGAGCAGTGCAGCGAAGGTGAAAGCATATCCAACCGCAACGCCAAAACAGCGCCCACACAGAACCGATCAGACCAGTATCACGGGAAAACGAGTTCAGACATGTGATAGTAATCCATAAAACACGGTACCCGGAAGTAAACACATTGCCAAGAATATGAAATTCCGGATCGTGTTCCCGATGCCATATTCCATGTGGCGACGCCGTTACAGGGGAGGGGGGGGGGGGTTGAATATCGCATCACAGATGGTATTAAAAGGGTGCCTATTATGCGGCAGAGGCAACACGTACTTAAACCTTTAGTACATACTGAGAGATATAGATTCGTCCCCAAAGTGATCTAGTCTCGTTTTGCAAGTTATGGCATGTTAGTTGCTATTGCATGTATTGCATGATTCGATGTTAGAAAGTAGCTTGTGTTTGTTATGACATGTTTAAACATTTCGATCGGTATGATTTATCTTATATTGTAATATATCCATTAGTTTTTGAAAAGAAAATGAAACCAAGATAAATTTACAGTTTTGAAAACAATGTATGGTAATATGAATGGCGTTGATAATTAAGATAATCATGACCAGAATGATATGATAATCATCGCGAACATAATAATGATAATAATAATAATAATAATGATAATAATGATGACACTGTTACTACTACTGATAATACTAACATGACAATAATAATGATAATGACAATGATGATAATGATAATAATAATAATTATTATTATTATCATTACTATTATTATCATTATAATAATAATGATGATGATGATAATGATAATAATAACGATAATAATGATAGTAATGATGATGATGATGATAATAATAATAATAAAAATCATATTACCACACTCTTTGGCGGCACAGGTTCGAATTCTGGCTGGTGAGATTTGTTATACATTTATATTAATATATAACTACATTATTCCATTTTGAAAAATGATAATGATAATGACGGTAATAATGTAATTACAATCATACTGTAATGATAATAATGATAATAATAATAATATCACTATTATTATTAATGATTACGATAATTATGATAATGATTATAACAATAATAATGAGGATAATAATGATGATTATATTAATGATATGATAATAATGAAAATGATAATGATGATAATGACAATAAGAATAATCATACTGATAATAATAATGATAATGATAATAAAAAGTTAATAACAAAAATAACAATAGTATAATGATAATGATAATAACGATAATCATAATAATAATATATGAAGGTACTATAGCTAGGAATCATTTATGAGAACCAAGTAGAAAATGTTAATGGAAATTGAATGAGAAGAGAAAAGCACCCTTCAAGAGTCCAATTCATATTAGATTTATCTCCCACTTGTGTTAATTGATATAAATGAAATGTAATCGGAATGTTCTTTTCGCCACACCATAGAACCTTTGGAATACTTCTTTCTCTTCTCGAAATAAAATATGCACTGACAGGGGAGGGGGAGGGGGAGCGGGGGGGGGGGGGGGGGGGGTCAGTAAGCAACAAATGCATGCAGAGTTGAGACCCAATGCAATTTCATCAATTTGAATCAGTTCCAATTCAACGCAAAATGCGAATTAATAAAGTTCAATTCAGTTTGATTAAAAAAAAAAAAAAAAAAAAAAAAAACGTTCCAATTTCTAAATCCTTGAGACTGATATTCCATTCGAGTTGCTGAACTTAAAATCCAATTCAATTTATAATGTAGCCCAAGCCTGAATGCGGAATAGGAACCTTTTCAGGAGTGTTACGAAAAGTGGCCGCAGCAGAGATCCAGAAAAAGACTCTTCTCAGATTATTTATAGTTTTACAACCGGATGCACGATGCTCTGATAAGTATCGGGTTCGTGATAGGAGGGCACGAGTTCGAGAAGGATACAGATTTACCGAGAGAAAGAGAAGGGGAATAGGAGAGGGGAAATTATCGGTTTATTCATACAGATGTGGATACAGAGAAATAAGAAGATAAATACACACACACATCTAATTTATATTGCACAGACAGAGACTCACAATCTGATATATATTGCAAACACACACACAGAAACACACACACACACACACACACACACACACACACGCACGCACACACATATATATATACATACATATATATATATATGTATATATATATATATATATATATATATATATATACATATATATATATATATATACATATATATATATATATATATATATATATATATATATATATATATATACATATATATATATATATATATATATATATATATATATATATATATATATATATATATATATATATATATATTATATATACAGTATATACATATATATACATATTCCGGTAGATAACTTATTCGAGAAAGTGTCTTTTCATGTCATCGTGCAGTCTATACGATGAGATATTGCAATATATACTACTATATGCACAATGACGCAAACTGTGAAATAATAATGCATATGCCTTGAAATATATAGCGAAGTCTGCGATATATTTGAATCATGAATCATATACAAGATAGTTTTCGGTTCTCACGGAAAGTTTACAAAAAAGTGTGAAAATGTTTTCTATATCCCGCAGGAATTTGATTTAGCAGAATACAGCACTTGTGAGGCTGCCTCTTGCCTTACACTTTGATCCTACTGCTTTCTTAGATAGATAGATAGATAAATAGGTAGATAGATAATTAGATAAAGACATGCAGTTCATGCCATTACCCCAAAAGACAGTACCGGATAAACATAATGCCTCCTTGCGATGTAATGTTTTTAGCATTATTCATGACCTTTTTCGCGGAGGAGGTCGCTACTCAGACATCAGCACAATAAGATATAATTTCCGCTCGCTCGGGGCGCTCTGTCGCTTCAGCGTGGAATGCTTTTAAGAGGCGCGGGATTCTTTTTGAGGTATTTTCTACACCTTCTTCTCGACTAAAGTACAATGTAAGGCTTTTTAATGACAGAAAGTTTTTTTTTCTCACTTTATGTTATATTCACTTTGAATTGAAAAGTCTTCCCTTTATTCCCTTTAAGTTGTTCTAAAGAATTCAATTTTTCAAATGCAAATTCTATTGCGATTCTTTTTTTTTTTTGGCATAGTTTGGTTGTCTTGAAAAAATATATGAATTATTTGTAAGTGGAAAAGACTAATTCTAGAACTAGTAGAACACATGATATTAAAATGAGTTATGTCAGTGCATAATATTTAATTTTAATGATTTAAAATAACTAGATAATAGTGATATATATTTAGATAATATCCCATATAATAACGAAGTGGTAACTGAAAGGCTATTGATTTTTTTTATTTATTGATTTTTTTTTTTTTTTACCAAAATTAATCAAGGCAGTCAGAGAGAGAGAGAGAGAGCAGTAAGCGTCCACTAACCTATTTTCCTTCTATAAATCCCACACAACAATTTTTTTCTTTCTTTTTTATCGTTCAATAAGTGATATAAGAAGAGAAGTAAAAGGCAGCTTATTTCATCTATTTTACCACAACTGTTAGTAGAAAGAAGGAGAGAGATAGAGATAGGTAGATAGATGGAGAGAGAGAGAGAGAAAGAGATAGATAGATAGATAGAGAGAGAGATTATTAATAATGATAATAATGATAATGATAGTGGTAACAATAATGATAAAAGTCAAAAAATAATAAT
>BOPN01012830.1:0-7500 GCA_017312705.2 Penaeus japonicus | reverse complement strand
AAAGATGGGACGTATCTGTTGCGTGTTTACAATAGCAAGCCTTTATCGATTCATACCCAACCAGGTTTTCAATATGAGAGTCAATTATATTCATATAACCGCAATGAAAGATAATGACATCGTGATTTCCTTCAAAAGGAGGATATCAAGAGCAGAAATGGTGATGATTTTTTTCCACCAACAAAAATGACCAATTCGCAAGGAAAACAAACAGCAGATTTGAACTCTATTTCCGTTTGCAATTTCAGTGATTCACTTCCTTCACTGCAGTGTCAAACGGCAATCCACAATGATCAAGAGTTTTAAGGATCATACACATAACCAGAAAATAAATTCTTGAAAAGTACACATTGGTTTTATTTGACATATTGCTTCTGTAATGGAGGCTTCGTTCCCCACTGTTATAGCAAGAGATCATTCTTTACAATACGATGGTAACTCAACCCTTGTATGTTTTGCTGTTTCCTGATCATGAAGCTTTTTTTCCTCAAAGAAAACACCATACTTTTGTCTCGAAATATCATACTTCCTAACATTCTTCGTTTACGCTGCCTTTCCGTTTTTGTTGTTATTTTTATAATATATATTTTGTCTCATAAAACGCCGGCAACTTCAAACCTGCAGTCGTCCAGAACCTGAGGTGAGGCAATATTTTGTATGTCCAAAATATGAACCTCGATTCAACCCATATGTGATGTTTACATCTCCCTTAATTTATTGAGCGTTAAAAGTGAGTCACTGGCCAATCAAAAGCAAGTCATCATAAAGATGTGTTAGAGATAATGCCCGGAGAATTTGGCTCCTAATGGAGGATTTCTGAATTACTCATATGCTGTGTTATTGTTTTGTCACTCGTATCATAATCATTAGAGGTAGCATTATCATTATCATAATTTCCATCATTATTATTACCACTGTTATTATTGCTATCAGCATCAATATTTTTGTTATCATCATTGTCATTATCATGCTTATCATCATTATTATTATCACTATTATCATTAACGTTATCAACAACTATAATTATCAGTGTTGTTATTACTTTTTCTTATAATAATAATCTTTATTGTTATCATTTTTATTTTCTTTATCACGTCTTTATCATTATTATATCACTATCATTATCGCTGTCATCTCCATTATCATTATTACTATCATTATCACATCAACAATTATCTTATTGATATGAAGATCATCATATCAATAACATTATTTTTATTATCATTATTATCACAAATATTATTATCATTATTAGTATAATAATTATTATCATTATCATTATTGTTGTTTTTATCATAAACATTAATATCATCCTCATTATTATTACCATTATAACTAATACCACTGTTGTCTATGTGTTTATTCTTCATTCACCATTACTACTATCCTCATTCCATATCAACGCCACAGCCACAGCCACCAATATCCCAATCTTTCGGATTAAACCGCGTATCCCGAAATATCCAGCGCATCACCACAATAACAGCAATGGCTTCGCTCCCTCTTACGGGACTGCCATACAACAAATTGATTACACGAATTAAAGTCATAATTCATGGGAAGGGTTGGGCTCATTCGCGCGTGAGTAACGTATAGTGTGAGACGAACTTACCCTTCCATCTACGGTCGCCCCTTCACCCTTTCCTTGCTTTTGCTCCGCCCAGCGTTTCATCTCGCACATATGGGGTTCTCTCGGTCTCTCTCGCTCTCTCGTTCTCTCTATTTATCTGTCTTAATCTCTAGTTCTCTAAATCTCTCTCTCGTTCTTTCTATCTGTCTAAATCTCTAGCTCTTTAAATTTCTCTCTCTCTACCTGTCTATCTATCATAATCTCTTTGTCTCTTTGTTTCTTTACTCTCTCTCTCTCTCTCTCTCTCTTTCTCTCTCTCTCTCTCTCTCTCTCTCTCTCTCTCTCTCTCTCTCTCTCTCTCTCTCTCTCTCTCTCTCTCTCTCTCTCTCTCTCCCAACCAGTATGTATGTCTGTATCTTTGTCTTGTCGTGTCCATCTGAAAAGGAAATTCATATCGGCCACTGGATGAAGACAGAGCGCGAAGGGAGAGGCCGAGGAGCGACCAGAGAGAAGGGGGCAGAGGATGATGATAAAAGCGTTCCTTCAAGAGGTGAGCCTAGATGGTCATCGTATACGGGTTTCATGTGAGGGTTATGGAGGGACCGAGTGTTGGAAGTTTCGCCTTCAAGGGTCGCCTTTAAGCACTTAGAAATACGTCTCTTCGGCAGCAGGAGTGAGATGCCGATCGCAAAGAACTCGGTCCTTGACTCTTAGAGCGAGGGAATAGCATTCGAACGGGTAATACGAAACGTTAAATGTTAATCATTGATTTAGCGAAACGAGAGATCGCGAGTGTGCGTGTTGGCAACTGTCCCAGCTGACCGGGGGAGGGGGGGCGGGAGGGGGAGGAAGGCGACCACACAGTAATGTTCGCGCGGGACGAGATGAATGACGCCACAACCCCGCCTACTTTTAATAAAATATATTTCTCCTATCTGTTCACATCCCTCCCCTTCTCCTGAGCCCCCTAGACATCCGTATCGAAACTGCGGGTTATTTTGGAAGAAAACCGCCAGCGTAGAAAGCGCTGGCTCAATTATCGACAAGTCATTATGTGATAGACTAGAGTGGTAACGTAAGCAAGTGACTGATTGTCGGCCCCGCCCCTTGAGCCTGATTGGTCCCCGCCCCTTACCCACGATGCCATCTTGTTCTCGACTCTTCGAACTATAACATCGGCTCATGTTCAAGGGGCCTTCACCTATAGGACGCGAGGCCGGCCGGCTCCACCATTATCCAGGATTTAAGAAAAAAAGAAAGGGAAAAAAGGCCATGTCACGTGATCCGTCGAAGGCCTGTGTTAAAGTCTTGGCTAAAGATATGTTATTAATGTATGCATAATGACTGAACATGAGATCCCGCCTCGCCGTGATGAGGCCCCGGATCTGATTAAGGAGAGATAATGCCAAGAGCTTAATTGCCCCAATGATTGAAGTCACGACGCTGTTTTCCTGAATATTTAAAAGCACAATCTTTCTTGGATCATTCCAGCCGAAGTATCCCCGGTCGACGTGTTACTTCGTAATTATAGACCTTGTGATTAACCAGCTTGTACGAAACCGAAATCTTCAAAAGAAAACGACTCAGGCTATCTGACGCATCCCTGCAACTAATTTCGAACTCAGCAATAAAACATAACAAAAGTTATATATACATACATAAATATATATATATACATATATATATATATATATATATATATATAAATATATGTAGATAGATAGACATATCAGTGAGCGCATTATTTGCCCACGCCCGACCGGCACCGCAGCCCCTAAGCGAGTGCAGAGGCGGCTGTGTGCTTGCGCCTGTTCAAGAGAGGAAAGAGAGTGCCGACACTGAGAAGGTCAGCGCCATGGTGGTCTCGGAGTGCCATAGTGGCTGCTTGTGCTGCCGCCTGTGTGGCCCGGGGATGATTTCATTAGTGCCAGACTCGATGTGGCACTCCCTATGCGGCAATGCCCATGTGGTACCCACCGTGCGAACTTTTTTTTTTTTCTTCTTCAAAATCGCATTGATTTTCGGGTACTTGTTTGGTTGCTATTGGGGTTATGTGGTTATCAAGGTAGTAAACTTTCTAAGTTATGTTACACTCGAGGTAAAACTCCCAAAACTTTAGTGTTTATGAAGCTAGCTTTACGCTCTTATATAAAAGAGGCTTGGAACGCTTTACACAGAATCATATCATATTCCTCCAAAAGATGGCGTTCGGCAGGCTTCCCTCTCCAGATTTCTATTGTATCTTACTCGTCAAGAAGGCATTCCACAGGCTGTCATCGCAGCGCCACGGAGTTTATCAATTTCCTCTTCCACTCGCCGACTGTTTTCGCTTCGCTAGAATAACAAAAGCCAAGCGCCGCCAGCGAGGAGAAGCGTTCGCGTAATCAAAGTCTGGATTCTGTCGGATAGCAGACCCCCCGCGAACGCCAGAACTGCAGCTATAAGACGACCACAGTGTCGGTGTCTTAAAATCCGTTTTGCGAGGTCGTGTGAGGATTGTAAAGGGGATGGAGGGTGGAATGGATAAATAAGGGTGGCGGGAGAGATACAATGGCGAAGGATAAGATGAAGAGAGAGGAGGAAAACGAGAGAGGAGTGGGACTCGAAGGCGAAATGTTGTGATTGGCTTTTCTGTCGCATTTGCTCTTGATAGGTGCTGTCACTCAGCCTGTAAAGCAGAACTTCTGATCATTATCACGAATTTATTTTACCCCTTGGTGATAACAATGCTCGTAAAATAGGTGCGTCAAACAGACTCTCATGATGCATATAATGATTGACATGTTGATTGTCATTACGGCATGATAAAAAGACGTGGTGCTGCTTGATAGACGCGTGCATTTGCACAAACAGATCCGCACTTGAGCTATTATACGGCATTCACACGCGTGAATTCAAGCACGCATACATGACACACACAAACACACACACACCTACATACACACACACGCACACACACACACACACACACACACACACACACTTACACACACACACACACACACACACACACACACACACACACATAAACACACACGTACACACTTCAAACATAGACACGAAGAGACAGACAGACACTCAAATAAACAACGCACACTCACACGCTCATTTACATACAGCGTATAGAGTTACAGAAAGTAATGCCTTAAACATTCAAGGGCGAGAGAAAGAGAGGCGGTGCATTGGGGGGGGAGGGGGGGTGACACTACCCACCATCCCCCCCTCCGTTATCCCTCTATTCCATACCCCATCTTTATCCCTATATTTATCTTCACCCTCATACTTCATCCTTGATCCTATCCCTGTACTCTTTCTTCCCTTATCCTTTCTCCCTCCCCATATACCCTCCCACACCCTTATCGTTACCCCATACACCCCATACACTATCTCTACCCCCCATATCCTATCCTCACCCCCCCCCCCCCCACCATTCCTTCTAAGATTTATCTCCTCTTCGAAGTCCATCTGTATATTAAAATCTAGTGTTTGTCTGTGTATCTATCAAAATCTACTATGTACATATCAAAACCTTCTGCCTATCTCCGTACATATCAAAATCTACTGTATATCTTTTTGTTTATATATGCCTTTTTTTCTTTGTGGTGATTCATATTTAGAGAATTTCTGTAATTCGCTGATGCTGTCTATCAAACACAACGAGATAAGAAACGTGTTTATTTTACGTTCACTGTATATCGCCCATACGTAATAAGAGAGAGAGAGAGAGAGAGAGATCGAGACTGAATGGGTTTTTGTGAGAGTGAGGGTGGGGAGACGAGGAAGAAGGGGAGAGAGAGGGAGAGGTAGAGAGAAAGAGAGAGAGCGAGAGAGAGAGAGAGAGAGAGAGATAGGGGGGGAGGCGGATAGGGTATGGGAGAGGGAGAAAGATTGAGAGAAAGAGAGAGAGAGAACGAGAAAGAGCGATAGAGAGAGCAAGAAAGAGAGAGAGAGCGAGAAAGAGAGAGAGCGAGAAAGAGAGAGAGAGCGAGAGAGAGAGAGCGAGAAAGAGCGAAAGAGAGAGCAAGAAAGAGAGAGAGAGCGAGAAAGAGAGAGAGAGGGGACGGCGGAGGGAGAACGAAAGGGAGGGTCGGGAATTGATAGACTGTTGGGATTAAACTAACATTGAGCCGAACAGGGTGGTCTGAATAGCATACATTGTTTCTACATGACTTGGGGTTTACAGACTCTATCCATTCTGTAGTTCTTGTGTTCACTTATTCAAAAAAAAAAAAAAAAAAAAAAAAAAAAAAAAAAAAACTCTACTAAGCCAAAGAACCATACCGGCGGCAGTCTCAGTAACAAAGATTTTTACGAAGTATTATCATTGGCACTGCAAATTCATTGCATAGCTTTCTGATTTCATAGTCCTCACCCCCTAACCCCACTCCCACTCCCATCCCACCCCCACCTGACACCCATTTCCCCCACCCCACTCCCACCCCAACCCGACACCCATTTCCCCAACCCCACACCCATTTCCCCCACCCCACCCGACACGCCCCCAATTCTTCCCAACCCACAACCGTCATCTTCGCCTTTTAAAATCAAGCAGAAATCAAGTACTCGTTGGAGGCAAACCACTTGCTATCTGCCGTGTGCTTCGGAGGTCGGCCCCGCTGTGACACTCAAAACACTCGCTAACACATAGCTAATTAAATGATGGCTAATGAAGACGAATTGCAGAGCTGGAAAGAGATTTCTTCTGCAGACGCTCTCGTGTTGTCGTTATTGGAGGGGGGGGGGGTGCTGTTAATAGCTTATGTGTGGGGGGCGTTTTGGGGGGTTGACTGGGCAAGGCTTATGGGATGTGGGATGTGGATGTGTAATGTCTTTTTCGAAAGGCGTAAAAAAATGATTAGATGGAATAAGTATAAGAAATTGGCTGGGTGAAGTGAAGGATAGAGAAATAAAGGAGATTAGGATAGATAGATTGAGGGAAAGAGAGTAGGAGAGAGAGAGAGAGAGCGATAGAGAGCGAGAGAGAGAGAGAAAGAGAGAGAGAGAGAGAGAGAGAGAATGTGAGAGAGAGATATAAAGAAAGAGATGCAGAGAAAGCGAGCAGACAGCGAAAGAGCAGAGAAGAAACAAAACAAATAAAGATCGAAAGTTTAGAGAAAAAGAGAGAAAGAGAAAAAAAAGAGATAAAGAGCGAAAGAGCCAGAGAGAGAAAAGGAGAGAGAGAGATAGCGAATCATCGCATTCGGACACCAAACTCATACGACCCAGAGTTCGCGAGTGTATAGTTAGTTAAGCAAAGGCATTAATGTCTGTCTGTCGACACACGAATGAGCCCCGAGAGTCAAAACAACAAAGCGGTGACCTTCATATGACAGCACTTAGCTATCATAAAAGATGAAAAAGAGAGAAAGAAAAAAAGAAAGAAAGATAGAAAGAGAGAAAGGAAAATGTAGAAGTGATAGATGAACGGTTTTCTTTTTTTTCTGTTTTCGTATTTTTTTCTTTTCTTTAACTGGTTGCATGTTTCACTTGTACTTTACACTTTACTCTTAAGTGGAAGACAATGCTGTGGCTTGTCTATGTGCGAAACATATGGCTCTCTCGTTAAGGCGCTGCATACTTGTGATATGAAATTCATTAAGTTTTATTATTGCGAGAGAGAGAGAGAGAGAGAGAGAGAGAGAGAGAGAGAGAGAGAGAGGGAGAGAAAAGAGAGAGATCAGAGTAAACTGAAAGAGAACTTACAATAGTATACCAATTACTTCTTCATAATTCACTATTCACATTATCAAAGGGGGACAAACAGACATCACAACGCTGTCATGATCTTTCATATAATCATAATAAATCTTATCAATAATCAGATTCTTTCGCTGTTTTACAATAGCAATTCCAGCAACTTCCATCATGGAGAAAATAATATGAAAAAAGAGGTTAATTAGAGAATCTTCTGGAGAATTGACAAAAAAAGA
>BOPN01012826.1:7500-10438 GCA_017312705.2 Penaeus japonicus | reverse complement strand
ATAGGTAGATAGATAGACAGATATAGAAAGATAGACAGATATAGAAAGAGAGAGAGAGAGAGAGAGAGAGAGAGAGAAAGAGAGAGAGAGAGAGAGAGAGAGAGAGAGAGGAAGGGAGAAAGGGAGAGAGAGAGAGATGGATGGACAGATAGACAGATATAATGATAACGAGAAAAAATGGTGGAGAAGGAAAGAGGAGGAGGAGGAGGAGGAGGGAGAAGAACTCCTTCTCCCTTTCCATCCCTTCCTTCGCTATTCCTTCTTCCTCCCTCTTTTTCTCCTCGACTCAACTTCCCTTCCTTCTCTTTTTCCTTCTCGCTTTACCTTCCTTCCTTCCTTTTCCCTTCCTCCCACCTCCCTTCTTTCTTCCTTCCCTTCCTCCTTCTCTTTTTCCTTTCTACCTTTCCCTCTCTTCCCTGCTCTCTCCTTCCTCCCCCTCCTTCCTTCCTTTTCCCTTCCTTCATTCCCTTCCTCCTCCCTTCCTTCCTTGACCTTACTCTCTTAATTAATTGGAATTTGCAGAAGCATTAGCTGCCATGACAGCGTGTGTGTGTGTGTTTGCATGTGTGTGTGTGTGTGTGTGTGTGTGTGTTTGCATGTGTGTGTGTGTGTGTGTGTGTGTGTGTGTGTGTGTGTGTGTGTGTGTGTGTGTGTGTGTGTGTGTGTGTGTGTGTGTGTGTGTGTGTGTGTTTGCATGTGTGTATGTGTGTGTGTGTGTTTGCATGTGTGTGTGTGTGTGTGTGTGTTTACATGTGCGTGTGTGTGTATGTGTGTTTGTGTGTGCGTCTGTGTGTGTGTGTTTGCATGTGTGTGTGTGTCTGCGTGTGTGTGTGTGTGTGTGCTCGAGCGTGCGCATGTGTATGTGTGCACTCGCTACAATTCACGTTAGTGAATTAGTTTATCCCATCATATGTGCCATCGTGTTTGTATGTCCTCATATCCATTCCCTATTTCCCTGTTGCCTATTTCCATGTTATTCTCCAGCTTCCTCGTATTAAACCAGCAAACGGGAATATTTACATTCACATTTTTTTTCTTCTTTACTTTCATTCTTCATTTTCTCAGCTTATTTCCTTTTATTTTTATGGCTTTTTTTTCTTCTATTTATCCTTTCCTTTTTTTGCTTTTCTTTTTTTTTCTTTTCTTTTCTTCCTGTCCTTATTTTTGTTCTTCTTCATTTTTTTTCTTCTTCCTCCTCTTCTCTTCCTCCTCTTTTTTCTCCTCCTCCTCCTCCTCCTCCTCCTCCCCCTTCTCCTCCCCCTTCTCCTTCTTCTCCTCCTTCTTCTCCTTCTTCTCCTCCTCCGTTTCCTCCTCCTCCTCCTTCTTTTCCTTCTCCTTCCTCTTCTTCATCATCATCGTTTCCATCATCTACATCATCATAATCGCGTGTATCTTATACAGACAAATACAAAATAGACATACAGACAGATAGTGATATTAAATAGATAACTAGATAGATTAACGTAGTAGTGATGATGATAAAAATTCCAATGATAGGGAGGGTGATGATAATAATTTCAGTAATGATAAAAAGAAAATAATGATAATGATGATAGAAAAAGAAATCAGAATGATAATAATAAAAAGGAAATGAATATGATCATAATAAAAAAGGATGATGACAATAAAAATATCAATAACAATAGTGATGATGATAAGGATATTCATAACTGATAATAATGATAATGAAAACAGTTATAATAATGATAATTACGATAATGATAAAAGTGATCATGATGATAGTAACACTATTGATAATGATAATGATGATAGTGATAATCATGATGATAATCAAAATTATGATGAAAATGATGATAAAAGATAATGAAAATGATAATAAGGACGATAACAATAACAGTGACAACAATAATAGTGATGATGATAGCAATAATGATAGTAGATAGTTATGATAATAGTATGGAAAAGACAAATAGTAATGATAAAATTAAGATAATGATAATCATAATAATGATTTAATGATAATGATGACAATGATGATAATGATAATAATAACAATAATTTCACTACTAATGATAACAACAACAACAATAATAATGATGATAATAATGGTAATGGTAATGATAATGGTAATGATAACAATGATGATGTAAAAATAGTAAAATAATTATAATGATAATGACAACAACAACAGTAATATCAACATTCATCAATATTTTAATTACTATCATCATCACAACCATTACCACAATTATTTCTATTGTTCCATCTACATCACCATCCCCACTATCCTTGTTATCATTATCAATATTAATAAAAAACGATAACCTGAAAGAGTGCCAATCACTATCCTGACTGAGTGGCCCTCAAGCACAACAAAAGACTGGACGTGTAAAGGATTCCTAATTAGTCCATTTATATGCAAATGAGCTGCGCTTGTGTCCTTTCGAGGGAACTGAGTGTGTCGAGGTATTTAGCGATGATTGATAGCATTAGTAGTAGTGGTAGTAGTAGTTGTTGTTGTTGTTGTTGTAGTTGTTGTTGTTGTAGTAGTAGTAGTAGATGTTGTTGTAGTAGTAGTAGAAATCGTAGTAGCTGTTGTAGTAGTAGTAATAGCAGCAGTTGTTGTTGTAGTATTAGTAGCAGTAGTTGTAGTAGTTGTTGTAGTAGTAGTAGTTGTTGTTGTAGTAGTAGTAGAAGTCGTAGTAGTTGTTGTAGTAGTAGTAATAGCAGCAGTTGTTGTTGTAGTAGTAGTTGTTGTTGTTGTTGTAGTAGTTGTTGTAGTAGTAGTAGTTGTAGTAGTAGCAGTAGTTGTTGTTGTAGTTGTAGTTGTTGTTGTAGTAGTAGTTGTTGTAGTAGTAGTAGTAGTTGCTGTAGTAGTAGTAGAAGTCGTAGTAGTTGTTGTAGTAGTAGTAATAGCAGCAGTTGTTGTTGCTGTTGTTGTAGTAGAAGTAGTAGTTGTTGTAGTAGCAGTAGTTGT
>BOPN01012823.1:0-10446 GCA_017312705.2 Penaeus japonicus | reverse complement strand
GAGGGAGAGGGAGAGGGAGAGGGAGAGGGAGAGGGAGAGGGAGAGGGAGAGGGAGAGGGAGAGGGAGAGGGAGAGGGAGAGGGAGAGGGAGAGGGAGAGGGAGAGGGAGAGGGAGAGGGAGAGGGAGAGGGAGAGGGAGAGGGAGAGGGAGAGGGAGAGGGAGAGGGAGAGGGAGAGGGAGAGGGAGAGGGAGAGGGAGAGGGAGAGGGAGAGGGAGAGGGAGAGGGAGAGGGAGAGGGAGAGGGAGAGGGAGAGGGAGAGGGAGAGGGAGAGGGAGAGGGAGAGGGAGAGGGAGAGGGAGAGGGAGAGGGAGAGGGAGAGGGAGAGGGAGAGGGAGAGGGAGAGGGAGAGGGAGAGGGAGAGGGAGAGGGAGAGGGAGAGGGAGAGGGAGAGGGAGAGGGAGAGGGAGAGGGAGAGGGAGAGGGAGAGGGAGAGGGAGAGGGAGAGGGAGAGGGAGAGGGAGAGGGAGAGGGAGAGGGAGAGGGAGAGGGAGAGGGAGAGGGAGAGGGAGAGGGAGAGGGAGAGGGAGAGGGAGAGGGAGAGGGAGAGGGAGAGGGAGAGGGAGAGGGAGAGGGAGAGGGAGAGGGAGAGGGAGAGGGAGAGGGAGAGGGAGAGGGAGAGGGAGAGGGAGAGGGAGAGGGAGAGGGAGAGGGAGAGGGAGAGGGAGAGGGAGAGGGAGAGGGAGAGGGAGAGGGAGAGGGAGAGGGAGAGGGAGAGGGAGAGGGAGAGGGAGAGGGAGAGGGAGAGGGAGAGGGAGAGGGAGAGGGAGAGGGAGAGGGAGAGGGAGAGGGAGAGGGAGAGGGAGAGGGAGAGGGAGAGGGAGAGGGAGAGGGAGAGGGAGAGGGAGAGGGAGAGGGAGAGGGAGAGGGAGAGGGAGAGGGAGAGGGAGAGGGAGAGGGAGAGGGAGAGGGAGAGGGAGAGGGAGAGGGAGAGGGAGAGGGAGAGGGAGAGGGAGAGGGAGAGGGAGAGGGAGAGGGAGAGGGAGAGGGAGAGGGAGAGGGAGAGGGAGAGGGAGAGGGAGAGGGAGAGGGAGAGGGAGAGGGAGAGGGAGAGGGAGAGGGAGAGGGAGAGGGAGAGGGAGAGGGAGAGGGAGAGGGAGAGGGAGAGGGAGAGGGAGAGGGAGAGGGAGAGGGAGAGGGAGAGGGAGAGGGAGAGGGAGAGGGAGAGGGAGAGGGAGAGGGAGAGGGAGAGGGAGAGGGAGAGGGAGAGGGAGAGGGAGAGGGAGAGGGAGAGGGAGAGGGAGAGGGAGAGGGAGAGGGAGAGGGAGAGGGAGAGGGAGAGGGAGAGGGAGAGGGAGAGGGAGAGGGAGAGGGAGAGGGAGAGGGAGAGGGAGAGGGAGAGGGAGAGGGAGAGGGAGAGGGAGAGGGAGAGGGAGAGGGAGAGGGAGAGGGAGAGGGAGAGGGAGAGGGAGAGGGAGAGGGAGAGGGAGAGGGAGAGGGAGAGGGAGAGGGAGAGGGAGAGGGAGAGGGAGAGGGAGAGGGAGAGGGAGAGGGAGAGGGAGAGGGAGAGGGAGAGGGAGAGGGAGAGGGAGAGGGAGAGGGAGAGGGAGAGGGAGAGGGAGAGGGAGAGGGAGAGGGAGAGGGAGAGGGAGAGGGAGAGGGAGAGGGAGAGGGAGAGGGAGAGGGAGAGGGAGAGGGAGAGGGAGAGGGAGAGGGAGAGGGAGAGGGAGAGGGAGAGGGAGAGGGAGAGGGAGAGGGAGAGGGAGAGGGAGAGGGAGAGGGAGAGGGAGAGGGAGAGGGAGAGGGAGAGGGAGAGGGAGAGGGAGAGGGAGAGGGAGAGGGAGAGGGAGAGGGAGAGGGAGAGGGAGAGGGAGAGGGAGAGGGAGAGGGAGAGGGAGAGGGAGAGGGAGAGGGAGAGGGAGAGGGAGAGGGAGAGGGAGAGGGAGAGGGAGAGGGAGAGGGAGAGGGAGAGGGAGAGGGAGAGGGAGAGGGAGAGGGAGAGGGAGAGGGAGAGGGAGAGGGAGAGGGAGAGGGAGAGGGAGAGGGAGAGGGAGAGGGAGAGGGAGAGGGAGAGGGAGAGGGAGAGGGAGAGGGAGAGGGAGAGGGAGAGGGAGAGGGAGAGGGAGAGGGAGAGGGAGAGGGAGAGGGAGAGGGAGAGGGAGAGGGAGAGGGAGAGGGAGAGGGAGAGGGAGAGGGAGAGGGAGAGGGAGAGGGAGAGGGAGAGGGAGAGGGAGAGGGAGAGGGAGAGGGAGAGGGAGAGGGAGAGGGAGAGGGAGAGGGAGAGGGAGAGGGAGAGGGAGAGGGAGAGGGAGAGGGAGAGGGAGAGGGAGAGGGAGAGGGAGAGGGAGAGGGAGAGGGAGAGGGAGAGGGAGAGGGAGAGGGAGAGGGAGAGGGAGAGGGAGAGGGAGAGGGAGAGGGAGAGGGAGAGGGAGAGGGAGAGGGAGAGGGAGAGGGAGAGGGAGAGGGAGAGGGAGAGGGAGAGGGAGAGGGAGAGGGAGAGGGAGAGGGAGAGGGAGAGGGAGAGGGAGAGGGAGAGGGAGAGGGAGAGGGAGAGGGAGAGGGAGAGGGAGAGGGAGAGGGAGAGGGAGAGGGAGAGGGAGAGGGAGAGGGAGAGGGAGAGGGAGAGGGAGAGGGAGAGGGAGAGGGAGAGGGAGAGGGAGAGGGAGAGGGAGAGGGAGAGGGAGAGGGAGAGGGAGAGGGAGAGGGAGAGGGAGAGGGAGAGGGAGAGGGAGAGGGAGAGGGAGAGGGAGAGGGAGAGGGAGAGGGAGAGGGAGAGGGAGAGGGAGAGGGAGAGGGAGAGGGAGAGGGAGAGGGAGAGGGAGAGGGAGAGGGAGAGGGAGAGGGAGAGGGAGAGGGAGAGGGAGAGGGAGAGGGAGAGGGAGAGGGAGAGGGAGAGGGAGAGGGAGAGGGAGAGGGAGAGGGAGAGGGAGAGGGAGAGGGAGAGGGAGAGGGAGAGGGAGAGGGAGAGGGAGAGGGAGAGGGAGAGGGAGAGGGAGAGGGAGAGGGAGAGGGAGAGGGAGAGGGAGAGGGAGAGGGAGAGGGAGAGGGAGAGGGAGAGGGAGAGGGAGAGGGAGAGGGAGAGGGAGAGGGAGAGGGAGAGGGAGAGGGAGAGGGAGAGGGAGAGGGAGAGGGAGAGGGAGAGGGAGAGGGAGAGGGAGAGGGAGAGGGAGAGGGAGAGGGAGAGGGAGAGGGAGAGGGAGAGGGAGAGGGAGAGGGAGAGGGAGAGGGAGAGGGAGAGGGAGAGGGAGAGGGAGAGGGAGAGGGAGAGGGAGAGGGAGAGGGAGAGGGAGAGGGAGAGGGAGAGGGAGAGGGAGAGGGAGAGGGAGAGGGAGAGGGAGAGGGAGAGGGAGAGGGAGAGGGAGAGGGAGAGGGAGAGGGAGAGGGAGAGGGAGAGGGAGAGGGAGAGGGAGAGGGAGAGGGAGAGGGAGAGGGAGAGGGAGAGGGAGAGGGAGAGGGAGAGGGAGAGGGAGAGGGAGAGGGAGAGGGAGAGGGAGAGGGAGAGGGAGAGGGAGAGGGAGAGGGAGAGGGAGAGGGAGAGGGAGAGGGAGAGGGAGAGGGAGAGGGAGAGGGAGAGGGAGAGGGAGAGGGAGAGGGAGAGGGAGAGGGAGAGGGAGAGGGAGAGGGAGAGGGAGAGGGAGAGGGAGAGGGAGAGGGAGAGGGAGAGGGAGAGGGAGAGGGAGAGGGAGAGGGAGAGGGAGAGGGAGAGGGAGAGGGAGAGGGAGAGGGAGAGGGAGAGGGAGAGGGAGAGGGAGAGGGAGAGGGAGAGGGAGAGGGAGAGGGAGAGGGAGAGGGAGAGGGAGAGGGAGAGGGAGAGGGAGAGGGAGAGGGAGAGGGAGAGGGAGAGGGAGAGGGAGAGGGAGAGGGAGAGGGAGAGGGAGAGGGAGAGGGAGAGGGAGAGGGAGAGGGAGAGGGAGAGGGAGAGGGAGAGGGAGAGGGAGAGGGAGAGGGAGAGGGAGAGGGAGAGGGAGAGGGAGAGGGAGAGGGAGAGGGAGAGGGAGAGGGAGAGGGAGAGGGAGAGGGAGAGGGAGAGGGAGAGGGAGAGGGAGAGGGAGAGGGAGAGGGAGAGGGAGAGGGAGAGGGAGAGGGAGAGGGAGAGGGAGAGGGAGAGGGAGAGGGAGAGGGAGAGGGAGAGGGAGAGGGAGAGGGAGAGGGAGAGGGAGAGGGAGAGGGAGAGGGAGAGGGAGAGGGAGAGGGAGAGGGAGAGGGAGAGGGAGAGGGAGAGGGAGAGGGAGAGGGAGAGGGAGAGGGAGAGGGAGAGGGAGAGGGAGAGGGAGAGGGAGAGGGAGAGGGAGAGGGAGAGGGAGAGGGAGAGGGAGAGGGAGAGGGAGAGGGAGAGGGAGAGGGAGAGGGAGAGGGAGAGGGAGAGGGAGAGGGAGAGGGAGAGGGAGAGGGAGAGGGAGAGGGAGAGGGAGAGGGAGAGGGAGAGGGAGAGGGAGAGGGAGAGGGAGAGGGAGAGGGAGAGGGAGAGGGAGAGGGAGAGGGAGAGGGAGAGGGAGAGGGAGAGGGAGAGGGAGAGGGAGAGGGAGAGGGAGAGGGAGAGGGAGAGGGAGAGGGAGAGGGAGAGGGAGAGGGAGAGGGAGAGGGAGAGGGAGAGGGAGAGGGAGAGGGAGAGGGAGAGGGAGAGGGAGAGGGAGAGGGAGAGGGAGAGGGAGAGGGAGAGGGAGAGGGAGAGGGAGAGGGAGAGGGAGAGGGAGAGGGAGAGGGAGAGGGAGAGGGAGAGGGAGAGGGAGAGGGAGAGGGAGAGGGAGAGGGAGAGGGAGAGGGAGAGGGAGAGGGAGAGGGAGAGGGAGAGGGAGAGGGAGAGGGAGAGGGAGAGGGAGAGGGAGAGGGAGAGGGAGAGGGAGAGGGAGAGGGAGAGGGAGAGGGAGAGGGAGAGGGAGAGGGAGAGGGAGAGGGAGAGGGAGAGGGAGAGGGAGAGGGAGAGGGAGAGGGAGAGGGAGAGGGAGAGGGAGAGGGAGAGGGAGAGGGAGAGGGAGAGGGAGAGAGAGGGAGGGAGAGGGAGAGGGAGAGGGAGAGGGAGAGGGAGAGGGAGAGGGAGAGGGAGAGGGAGAGGGAGAGGGAGAGGGAGAGGGAGAGAGAGGGAGAGAGAGAGAAAGGGAGGGAGAGGGAGCTGTGTGTACCTCCACAGTTATATTAGAAACAAAATGACATCTTGCCTCTAATATGGTGAGGAAATGTTTCTTTTGATGTTTTAGAGCTAGACGTTTCAAACTGATACCCTTTTATTCTTGCCAATGCTAGATCTGAAACCCTGATAAGCAAAAAAAGAGAAATAATAATCCTATAGTTATTGAACTACAAGGAAAATTGGTTGTGTTTTGGTTGCCCTTTTCTACCACATTGCTTTAGATTTAAAATCTTTTATTCCTATTTCTTATCAGAATAGAGATAGAGTGAGGAGGCAATGGTTCCCATTTCAAATTTTGTTTCTCGCTTTAGCAAAATTTGTTCAAAGTTTGGTCATTGTTAACATGAAAATAAGTTTAGTGGAACATATATCCTTTTTGCTTGAAGTACAAGAAAACTATTTTTAAAAGTGGACAGTGTAAGCCTACAAAATTTTACACAGCTACTTTTGTTAAAAAAAAAAAATCTGCTTGAAGTGACGACATGTGTAATTTAAGAAATTGGCACTAGTGATACCTTCTTTGTCTGACAGATCATGGAAATCCAAAGTAGATATATGTATTTATATTGATATGTATATACATATACACATATTCATAGATATACATAAATACTAAGAAAGATTATATACATATTTATATTTATACAAATATGCATAGTGTTTTTCATATTTTCCAATAAAAATATGTTTCTTGTTTTTTATAATCTACCCAGGACCAAAAATACATTCAAAATCCCCACAGGATAGCCTTATTTTGTGTATAAATGTTAAACTCGGTGAATATGCTCAACTGATTGTAATGTATCAGTGGAAATATACTATAACAAAATTATTTGGAACTTAACCCATACAATCACAATGTTGAGGGAGTGACTTTGATAGGATGATTCTCCCCAAAAGCTGTAGGGGAGGTAGCAGGCTAGGGGGAAGTTGTACAGGGCAAAAGTTGCAAAGTCTGCAAAAACAAGTCTAACCCACATAGGAAAAGCTATAGTTTATTCTGTTCATGTTTCCTGAATAAAATACATTCTAAAGGTTAACAACACAGCCACGTTATATGTAGGAATATATAAACTCAATGGATACACTTAATAAATTACAATATATGAAGTATAGTACAAAATAACAAGAAAAAAAATTAGGGTTAACTTTACTGTTTTATTGGCATGCCCCAAGATTTCATTTGGAAACATAGAAAACTAATGGGAAATTCTTCAAGGATGAAAGGTATAAAAAAATGACTTAATTAGAATTAGCCAAAATATTTATTTTTGTCAGAAAGTCCAAAAATACAATCTCAGGAGGTAACATAAGAATGCTTTAAGAAAACTTTTATAGCAGATAATAGTTCAAGTCAGTAGAATATATTTACAAATATTAACCTGATAACTCCAGGTGGCAATATGTACATGTCCTGGCATCAGTGGTCATGTATCCTGTTAGTATGTGTGTCACATATTGATTTACACAGCCATGCCTACAGGTGTCAAGACTGGCACATAGATTGTACTCTGTATGCTCAAAATGTATTTATATCATTAGCTTATAATGATAATGATAGTTATAGATGTTCCAAGGCACTTCTGCTACTCTGGCTGTTATACCTGCACAAGAGGGGGGGGGGGTCAGTACAGGGGGCAGGTCCATTCCTCAAGAGGGGGTCAGTACAGGGGGTGGGTCCATTCCTCAAGTTTGACTCCAGAGTGTCATTGCTAGTGCAGCTCAACACTCCAGCAGAAGAGAACTTTGAGTGATACCATACTCTGAAGCAATGCTTGTGTGGATCATCTTCCTCCTTTGTACATATTTCATAGAAAATAAAGATTACAAAACTTCAACAAAATATATTTTTGTCAACCCCTAAAACTGCATTCACTTTCTTTACATTGAGAGTAAACCATAGATAGACCTCAAAATATGGTGAAGCAGTAAAGTCTCCATTACAAGAAAAATATCTGGAAATCCATAAGAAAGTAATTAATGCTACTAGAAAATATGGCTCATAGCACAGCATTGGACATGATTGAAAATGGTACCTGAGAGAGGGGCAGGTGCTGGCCATGCACTTGCCATACACCCCTGGAGTTATTGGGTTTACAACAAATGTGCACATCTGAAAAGCTGATTGTTAGAGTGTAGGCACCCTCCTCCCACCATCTCTGTGTGAATGGTGGGCAGTATCATTGCATGTCATGACATGACTTCTGTTTTTCACTCAAATTATTTTCACACTGATTATCAATTACAAACATATTTGTACATGGCTTTTATATATCTATATACATATTGTGAAAAGGCAGAGAGACTAGAGTATTTGAGTGAAAGACTGGCATTACTGAAGGAGTGATTGGAAATGAATTGCTGAAAGAGTGATTGGAAGGGAATTGCTGAAGGAGTGATTAGAAGGGAATTGCTGAAAGAGTGATTGGAAGGGAATTGCTGAAGGAGTGATTAGAAGGGAATTACTGAAGGAGTGATTGGATGGGAATTGCTGAAGGAGTGATTAGAAGGGGATTGCTGAAGGAGTGATTGGAAGGGAATTGCTGAAGGAGTGATTGGATGAGAATTGCTGAAGGAGTGATTGTATGAGAATTGCTGAAGGAGTGATTGGATGAGAATTGCTGAAGGAGTGATTGGATGAGAATTGCTGAAGGAGTGATTGGAATGGGTGGTAGAGAAGCTGGATGGAATGACAGAGAGATGGAAATGAATGAAGAAGATATTGCATTGATGAAGGAGGAAGAGGGGATAAGCAATGGAGAAACTGAAGTGAAGGACAATTCAATTGGACTTGGATAGACCACATTGCTTTATATATATCTCAAGGCTCCCCAGAACATCCCCTTGTTCCCAGCACTGAATATGTAAGCAGAGTTGGGACATAAAATTTCCATGATCCTTTTATCTCACAGTCTCTCACTCTTTCCATCCCTGTCTGCATCTGTAACACATTTATCCCTGTGCCCCCTCCCTCTCTCAGTGTTTGTTTCTTGCTTATTGCATGTTTTCTTTACAGTCTTTGTGTCTCTTTCTTTACCTTTGTTTCTCTCTCTCTTTCTTTCTTTACCTTTGTTTCTCTCTTTCTCTCTCTCTCTCTCTCTCTCTCTCTCTCTCTCTCTCTCTCTCTCTCTCTCTCTCTCTCTCCTCTCTCTCTCTCTCTCTCTCTCTCTTTCTCTCTCTCTCTTTCTCTCTCTCTCTTTCTCTCTCTCTCTTTCTCTCTCTCTCTTTCTCTCTCTCTCTCTCTCTCTTTCTCTCTCTCTCTCTCTCTCTCTCTCTCTCTCTCTCTCTCTCTCTCTCTCTCTCTCTCTCTCTCTCTCTCTCTCTCTCTCTCTCTCTCTCTGTCCCTCCCTCTCTCTCTCTCTCTCTCTCTCTCTCTCTCTCTCTCTCTCTCTCTCTCTCTCTCTCTGTCTCTCTCCCTCTCTCTCTCTCTCTGTCCCTCTCTCTCTCTCTCTCTCTCTCTCTCTCTCTCTCTCTCTCTCTCTCTCTCTCTCTCTCTCTCTCTCTCTCTCTCTCTCTCTCTCTCTCTCTCTCTCTCTCTCTCTCTCTCTCTCTCTCTTTTACTCTCTCTCTTTCTCTCTCTTTCTTTCTCTCTCTTTCTTTCTCTCTCTTTCTCTCTCTCTCTCTCTCTCTCTCTCTCTCTCTCTCTCTCTCTCTCTCTCTCTCTCTCTCTCTCTCTCTCTCTCTCTCTCTCTCTCTCTCTCTCTCCCACTCCCCCTTTCCCTCTCTCCCTCTCTCCCCCCACTCCCCCTTTCTTGTTCCCCTTTTCTCCCCTCTTCCCTCCCTTTCTCCCTAACTCCCTCTCCTCATCGATCCCATATTCTCAATTCTTTTCTCCCTTGTTTTCTCTTCTTTTCTCCCTCTTCCTCTCTTTTTTTCCTCTCCTCTCTATTCTTACCCTCATGTGCTTGATCTAAGTAATAGTTGGCATCATTTCATGGTCATAGCTGAAGATAAAGGATTATCTGCATTTCAAAAGTAAAATTTCCAATGACTGACAGTCCAGGCATTGGCCAAGGGAAGAGACAGTGTGTGTGGCTATTTGAAATGAAGGTGAAATTGAAGGAAATGCCTGAGTTATAATGTGGAAGAATAGGAGGGTTATGACTTTCGTGTCTTGTTGGTTGTGATGTCAGTGTTAGTTTCATGAGATCCTTGTAGTGGTTCCAGTCTCTCTTCATAGGATCTGGAAGATTTATTTATGGTATATTAGTTTACCACTATGCTTAGTGTATCTTTGATGTACAAAATAGTAATTATTTTCTGGAATAAGAGACTAAGGAGCAGATCAAGGGAGCACTTTGTATGGAAATGAACAATGTTTTCACAGAAAAGTTGATTTGAAAATATACAAAGATAAAAGAAGATAGAGAATGCACTGGTCAGCTCTGGAGCCTTGCCAGTATTTATTTCCTTCTCAACACCTTCGCCCCTTACGCCTGCACACCATCACAAATCACCTAAAAAATACACATTTCAGCACCCATCGCTTCCTCACCAAAGCTCACATCCCTCTTCCTCCTCGTTCTGTAAACACATTCATGCAGTCATAGGTTTTTCACATATGCAAAAAAAAAAAAAAAAAAAAGGAAGAAAATGAATTGGATTTGTGTTAAAGGAACAATGTAATAACATTGATGCACTGTCTCTATCTTAAAGGGACAGGATGTTTGAAAGTAGTTATGTAACAAGACTTGGTAAAAAAAAAATAAGGCTTTCATGAAAACTAATAGTTACTGTATTTGAAACAAATTTTAAGATTAAGAGTATAGAAATGATATCCTGAAAGTGTGTCTTCTCTATAGATTTTAATCATGTGTGAAAATATGAAGTTGAGTAATGATAAGATAATTTTATATCAATGTGAAAAGTATTATCTGGCATGATAAATCTTTAAATGATAAGGCATCTGAGTAATTTATGAATTTGAAGGAAGGAGATGTTATTATTTTTTACTGAAGTAACTAAGTTAACCATGATTGTTTTGCATAGATAATTTTTTTGCAAAATGTTTGGTGATTTGGTTGTGATGGTGGTAGTACAAAATGTGCATTTTTCACTACCCCTCCCTTGCATCTTGTGACTGGTTATGGTGATTTGTATAAATAATGATCCAGGGCAGATGGACAGTGGAATTTGGTGTTTGTAAGAAATGAGTTGCACACTTTGAGTGTTAGCAGTCTGGCTGTAAGTTACCTGTACTGAAAAGATTGCACTGGTTTTGATAGATGCCATGATGCTCTTCACCAGGACATGCAGAAAAAGGGCTATAAGCAAAAAGGATTCTGCAGATATGTGTGTGTGTGTGTGTGTGTGTGTGTGTGTGTGTGTGTGTGTGTGTGTGTGTGTGTGTGTGTGTGTGTGTGTGTGTGTGTGTGTGTG
>BOPN01012821.1:0-10448 GCA_017312705.2 Penaeus japonicus | reverse complement strand
AAGCAGAAAGTGTTACATATGGTATTCATCGATTTGGAGAAAGCATATGATAGGGTGCCACGACAGGAGGTTTGGAGAGGGCTACGTGAAAGAGGAGTGCAAGAAAAGTATGTAAGGGTTATCAAAGAATGCTATAAGGATGTTACTACTAGAGTTAGAAGCACAGTAGGAACAACGGAAAACTTCCATGTGAAGGTTGGTCTACACCAGGGGTCAGCACTTAGCCCATTATTATTTAATATTGTATTCGATGTTATTACTCAAAATGTTAGGGAGGACCCACCATGGTGCATTTTATATGCAGATGACGTAGTGTTGATAACAGAAAGTAGAAGAGGATTAGAAACCAAGTTAGAAGAATGGAGATGTGCATTAGAGAGTAGAGGCATGAAAATTAGCAGGTCTAAAACAGAGTACTTCTCAACTGATATGGGTGACCAATTGGCCTCAATACAACTGAATGGAAATAGGTTGAAAAGAACAAATACTTTTAAATACCTTGGGTCTATGGTAGATGAAAGTACAGGGATGGAAAGGGAAGTTACTCATAGAATTCAGTGTGGATGGAACAACTGGAGGAAGGTGTCAGGGGTCATTTGCGATAAAAGAGTGCCAGTTAAACTTAAAGGAAAGGTACACAAAACCGTAGTTAGACCAGCCTTAACCTACAGCCTGGAAGCAGCACCTCTTAAACATAAAGAAGAAAGAAAGTTAGATGTGGCAGAGATGAAAATGCTTAGGTGGATGTCAGGAGTTACCAGGAAAGATAGGATCAGAAATGAATATATCAGAGGGACAGCCAAAGTAGGGGAAGTCTCAAAGAAAATCCAAGAGTCTAGGCTGAGGTGGTTTGGCCATGTAAAGAGAAGGGAGGGTGAAGAACATGTTGGGAGAGAGGTTATGGAAATGGAAATAGAAGGGAATAGAAGAAAGGATATACCGAAAACCATATGGAAAGATTGTACAAAAAGGGACTTGAAGGAAAAGAACATAAATGATATAACAATAGTGTACAATAGGAGTACTTGGAGAAATCTCATAAAAAACGACGACCCCGAATAGGGATAAGCTGAGAAGAAGAAGTGGTATGTTGGTGGAATGGAGTATAGGGTACAATGTTATGGTTTCAGTGTAGCTTCTCTGTCTCTGTCTTTCTCTCTATCTCTCCCCCCCTCTCTCTCTCTCTCCTTCTCTATCTGTCTCTCTTTCTCTCTCTCTCCTTCTCTCTCTCTCTCTCTCTCTCTCTACTTCTCTATCTATCTCTCTTTCGCTCTCTCTCTCTCTCTCTCTCTATCTCTCTCTCTCTTCCTCTCAAATTAAAATTAAGAGAAACCTATCCTGGAAATTTGAATCGGTATTCAGAATGAAGAGTGAATATATATATTTTCATGATGCACATCAGTATCAATGACAAAATGCAAAGTTACAATTATTGAGGAAAATTCAAAATTTCTCTTATTCATCACTCTCAGAACGAAACAAAAATATTTAATATATTTTTGATCATGAACAAAAACATATTGGCATGTTATACTTTTTGCTTTTCAAAATGATCTCAAACTATGCACCGAGACCTACTTTGACCGTCTGCTATAGTATTATTAATGGCAATAAACAATAACAATAATCATAACCATAATGATAATGAAATGATAATGATAATGATGATGATGATAATAATAATGATAATAATAATAATAATAGTACTACTACTAATAATAGTGATAATGGTAATGATAAGGATTATAAGAATAAGAATTTTAATAATAATGATCATGATCATGATAATCATTATAGTAAATATAATTTTTATAATTATTATTATAGTAAATATAATAATAACATTAATAACAACAAAAAGAGGGCTTTAGAAATGATAGGCATGATAATGTGCATTATTATTACGAATATCATTATCTTAATCACCATCAGGAAAATCGTGATAAAGGTAATAATGATAATAAAAGATATAATATGATTGTATAATAAGTATGCGTGTATTAAAATACCCTACATATGGAAGGTATGTGATGCTGAGACGGGGATCCACATTAACTATAATTTCTTTCAAAATAAACTATGAAAAATGTGATAGAACACTACACCACATCGATAATATAGCATTATAATATAGGAGGTTAGCCATTTTGGCCTTACTGTCCTATTGTGCTCTTGTTTTCTTTCTTTCTTTTTTAGTTAACAATTAGTGATAATTGATTTATTTCTGTAATAAATTATTTCGATTACTTTTCGATTACTTTCACCTGATAATAGATATTGCAGTAGTATATTGGTTAAATAGAAGAATAGAAGGTATAATGTTATGGCTGTATTGAAGTCTCTCTCGAAATTTTAGTTAATTAACACAATTTGAACCGTAACTTACTAACTCGTGACTTCCTTTTATATTTAAGTATATCTGACAATAAATTGTTTTTGTTTTCATAGCGCAACTTAATATCAATAAGGATTCATGAAACTACGATCATAAATTAAAAAAAAGATTTTTTATGTACGAATGAGTCTTTGAATTTGCTTAGATTTTGCTCGTGAACAGAAACACATCTTTTTCCATAATGTAACCGAATATCAGTAATGAACTACGAAGTTGTGAACAAAAAGTCGTTTTGTGATTCAATCTTGGAATAAAATAAATGATGAACATTCTTTTATTTATTTTTGTCATCGAACAGAAACATATTTACAGGTTTTACATCTTGCTCTGTGAGAACCCACTGCATCTAATTTTTCAAAGTGATCCTTAACCACAATCCTGTCTACCATAGTCCTGTTGGTTGTTCTCTACTAGTCTCTAATGAAAATTCCTAGTAGCGATGGATTGGCTTGTTGTTGTACCATGTGTTAAATTCACCTATATTGATCATTATGGCATATCTTGTTTATGTAAATGATTCATTCACATGAAATGTGCATCCCACGAATATATTCTCCGTTAAAATTGTTAAAACATACAAATAAAATTATGCATATTCAGGGCTTACAGGTGGTGATATCACATTACCCTTAGACATAACATAGTGTATTTAAACTTCATCAATGATTATTGTACAAAAGCAACTTTGAAATGTACATGTTTTCAGTGGAACTCATAAATAGAATCTTCATTCTCACAAGACAAAATGAAACAAAACATTCCCCCCAACATAATTCCTAATTCAAAATCTCTAGTTTAAAGGAAAATTGTAGAACTTGTTTGATATGAAAAAGAAAATCACACTTTGATGTGGTCAGCCAGAAGAGGAAGCAAACGTGTGCAGGACAGGAATATGATGCGTTTAATCGCTTCAGGTATAACCACAACCAATGTTTTTTTTTTTTTCTAAGTGTAGTAAATATGTTAGATTACAACCGTTTAAAAGTACACGATAACAACGGAATGAAATTATATGTTTTAAAGCACGTAACACATGAGTGACTATTATACTATTCTATCAGTTTTCCGTATTAATATACCAAAATAAAAAATGAAATACTTATGGCTCTCAAACGCAAGGCGGTCCCCATTGTTAACCAAAACAAACCGACTCATTCACGAACGGCACATCATTAATTAAAATGTACGTGTCTCCAATATTTATGTGTTAATACAAAGAGTAAGCATTGGGTAATCGATTACCTGAAATTTTATATTGTAATCGCTGCTAAACGCTCGCCATTAATGATAATACAGTTTGTACAGAAATGGGAAGACCTTATTTTTATAATCAGAGAGAGAGACGATGTCGGTGATCAAAATTTATAATTCTTTCAACTTTATATATATATATATATATATATATATATATATATATATATATATATATATATATATACTATATATATATATTGACACTTATCTATCATGACCATCACGGTACGAAAATCATCCTAAACATGTAAGAAAATATCAGTACGGAAAAGTAAAAGTGCTAAAACGCAGCGATCCTCAGAGGAAAACAGAGCACTCTGACCAATGGAACTCCAGCGACGAAAAAATGCATGAAGATTCAACATTTCACAGGGGGAACCATGACGGATCTCAGGATAAGCTATGTTGGTTGCAGGTTTGACATAGTTGGGTGATATTTCTTTCTGGTTCCATTCCTTTCGTATCTAAGGGGAGAAATACGAGTGTATGGTGTCTTGCGTAGCGCCAGTTGATTGCAACGGAAAAGAAGAATGTAGGGCTGGAGGCAAAGGTCTACCTTTTTTCGTTTCTGATTATCTGTTTGTGAATATTTATATTAAGTAATTGCTATTCTACTTTTTTAAATGTTTATAATGGGATAATTTCTGGTACAATATTTTTTTATTGATGTACTTCAAGGAAATGGTTGAATAGAATGGATCACAATGTGGATGTTATAATCTGTAATTATAGCGCTACAAACGCTACAGAATCAGGCGTTTGTAGTCTTCGTAGCACGTAGCACATAGCATGTAGAATTTGTTTACGAACGGAAGAGTATGGAGGAGAGGAGGAAGTACTTTTTGAGATGTGATTGGCCGTTCTCCCAGTCGCACTATCTGTTTAAATGTTTTCAACTGTGAAGACTATGCACTTTTTTTTTTTTTTTTTTTTAACTAGCTGTAACTTTCCTCCTCGTTGTGTATGAGGCGACAACTGCACCCTCAGCCTGTACATCAGCCTGTATTATGCTTCCGTTAGTTCAATCATGAGATGTCCGCCTCCCGCATTACATAATTTGTGTAGCGTGTCTAGTGAACATAAAGCTGGCACCAAATGGATTCCAGGCCTGTCGATGGGCGACAGAAGATATGGTGAATGCCAGGAGCAGGACCACCCGGAGAGTATAATTCATTTACCGTTACCATGTAGAAGAGAAAAATATATGCAACATTTGCAAGCATGAATAATTGGATGGATACACCTTACAGAACTTAATGAATTACTTAAACCATTTAGAATTTTGCCTCACGTACACTGGTGGCAAAACTGACCGTTATCATCGAGATATAATTTATGTACCTGAATGTGTGTCCTGGGAAATTATTATTCATGAAATAAAGATATTGAGATAATAGGTCCTAAAAGGTCCTATCGATGCGCCAGCTTGGATATTGCCTTATAAGAGGAGTATATAGGAAGCAAAACTGTATAGTCAAGATCAGGAACACTTCATAAAAAAGAATAACAGAGAGGGACAGAGCTGGTCGTCGTTCCGATGAGGTTTATTAAAGAAATTTGCAATGGTAGGTTGACTAATGGAGCAGCAAATTAAGATTTTATTGCAGAAGACTTACTAAATTAAATTGATTAACCAAATCTTGAGTTTTCACAATAATGCAGTACACACAAGTAAATGATAGAGTTCAATGCGCATATATAAGTGTGTATATACTAATACCAATTTCTCCCGTGTGCACAATCAAATTATATTCTTGTGCACAATCAAATTATATCAGATTCATGAAAAAAAAACAACATACCAAAAAGTAAGACTGACAGACGGAACATGAAATAACGCATCAAATTGAAATAAAAGGAAGCATCGAATGAACAAACTATAATTTAATAAAAAAGTAGAGTAATTGAAATTAATAACAATAAAACAACAAATGGACTAACCAGTATTTCAAAGAAATAAAATCAAAACCCTTTTCGCCTCGGAGCCCAAAATAACATTCTGTCTACTTAAATAACTAAACTGGGAGCATCTTGCATCGGAATGAATAATAAAGTGACCCAAGGTCACCAGCTAACGATGGTGACGAACAAGCTTCTAATGTCGGGTCATCTCATATTATTATGATCATTATTATTATAATTATTATTTTCATTATTATAATTATTATCATTATTATTCTAATTTATCATCTATCAAAAATGATAGAAGTGATGATGATGATGGAGATGATAAAATGATATGATGTTAATAGTAAGATGATGAAGCAGAAAAAAATAGAAAAAACTCTGTGATAGCATGCCTTCGCACAGCGACTTTAACATGCAGCCTTATCCATTCATGTTGCATGATAACAGCAAGTTCACTTTCCAATACTGGAAAGTTTTCCGACGTGCGCAGGTCATCACCGCAGTATGTTCCGATGCACACACAGCCCCGATATCTCTTTTTAAACGACAAGTGTCCATTTTCGCAACGGGATAGCTACTTTGTTCGTGTCAACCGAGCTACCATGCTATTTACATGCATGAGGGTTTGCTACTGACATATGTACATAAAATATTGCGGTGTGTATTAAAGGTATTAATAGCGCTAAGAATGAGTAAACACAGAACCGTAAATACAATCCAGATACGATGGAAACTATATGTACAATTTAGACTATATATTCGCAACGCCTAAGCGAAAGTAACTCACTAAAGCGCTTCATTTGACGACTTCTGACTGTGTTCCTTTCTAATATCCTGTACACACAAACTAACGATGGGTCCACCCTTAGTTCCCGCCTATGCAAACACCTTGTATTCTACCATGTAAGAAAATGGTTAGATTATTTCTCCCATTAATTATACGATACTTTCCTCCTTTTTTAGAAATAACTCTCAAGTCGAACGTTTTGCTTGGTAATTGAACTCTAAGCACTCCAATTCACGGTTGAATTTGAACGTGATTCGAATATCCCATTTTAGGCACTTCCATAACTATTAATACCGGTTGTTTCACGACATCAGTTTATAGAAAATCCACATTTATTGTTTTGGGCGTATATTATTTTATTTTTTTTCCGTTGAGATATCAAAACTAAATAGCATTTCAACGCTGATCAACAAAACTTACATGTTCTGTTCTGATCACGCTAGTTGTTATCAGGAAGTGGAATTCTCACACAATCCCTTCAGACAGGACCCATAACTAAAGATTTTTTTTAATTTTTATTTTTTTTATTTTTTTATACAGACTGTTAAGGAAATTTATTAATACGAAACACTCCCTTTATAGCAGCCGATGTTATATTAGCAGCTAAAATTTTGTTACCGTATATCACAATGACATATCTTGAAGGTCTGTTTCCATAGCAAGAGCGAATGCCATTGAAGCCATGCAATACGACTCTCTTAGATTTGATAACAGAGATCGTTATTTAGTTCCAGACTGTCTGTGTTTGTGTGTGTGTTTGTGTGTGTGTGTGTGTGTGTGTGTGTGTGTGTGTTTGTGTGTGTGTGTGTGTTTGTGTGTGTGTGTGTGTTTGTGTGTGTGTGTGTGTGTGTGTGTGTGTGTTTGTGTGTGTGTGTGTATGTGTGTGTGTGTGTCTGTATGTCCGTTTGCATACTTGCATGTATTATTTTGTGATTGTATACCTCAACGCAGACATTGGGTGCAGCAGAGGCATAAACGAGTTTGCTGCACTTATCACTTAATATCTCAAACTCCCTGACATAAGTTTGCTTTAGACCTTATACGAATATTGCTTTCAATAGCAGGTTATATCTTCCCAACCACACAAGTCTTTCGCTGGACAATGTTTGTTCAATAAATAATTCCCAAGTAGAAATTCTTGCATTTCATCTATTCATTTAAGATTAAATATTTTTTCATTGTCCTTTTTATTTTCTTTTTTTCTTTTCTTTTGCATGTATCCACATTCACTTCCATGTCCAAATAGGATTTTTTTAAATCCTTTTTTATATGTATTCAGACTGCCTGGTTTTCCTACATGAATTTATCTAAAGCACTTATATTTATCTTATGAAAGAGCATTTTATAATCTAAGTTTTTGCATACGGAATATAGGCTGGAAATCTGAGATGCATTCACTCTAAGATATTTTAAATACTATTATCATTACTATCATTATCATTCTCATTGATAGTATAATCACATCATCCTTATCTACGAAGAAGGATAAGGTTATAAAAAAATGATAATAAGTAATTGATGGTTAGTGATCAGTTATTCAATACTGTTGGTGATTTATCATAAATTTTCGTCCTAGCCAAGAATGAAATTAGCAGAACAATCGGTAAATAAATATAGGGATTAATGAGCCCTTTTTTTTAGATACATTGTTTTATTATTTATAGATATTTCTCTGATTATCTTCTCCATTATGTGGATTTTGTTGATGATAGGTATTTTAATTCGTATCGGAGAAGTTTGCTGTCTGTTAATATTTTGAGGCACTTATTTTTTTTAAATTTGTCTCTCTCTCTCTTTCTCTTACTCTCTCTCGATCTCTTTCTGTCTGTCTCCCTCTACCTCTCTCTTTCTCTCCTCTCTCTCTTTAAGTCTGTCTCTCTGTCTCTCTCTGCATGTCTCTCTCTCTCTCTGCATCTCTCTCTCTCTCTCTCTCTCTCTCTGCATCTCTCTCTCTCTTTCCCTTTTTCTATCTTTCTCTCTTTTTTCCTCTTTCGTTCTCTCTCTTATTCTCTCTCTTTCTCTCCTCTTTCTCTTCGTGTTGCTCTCCCCCCCCCCCTCTCTCTCTCTCTCTCTTGGTTCATTAATCAGTCTGTTAGCATGATTATATCAAACATTACCGTGACCAGGACACAAGGACCCTTATTTGAATCGTTTTAAAAAGAGAAATGTGTTTAATCTATGAAAATTAAACTTTGCGTTCTTTAAGGGGTGACTATAGTATATTTGAATGTTTCTGTAACGTCTTTTTCCTCACTATAGATTAACCTTCTTATTATACTATCATATTTAGCATATTACTTTTGATAATTTGATAAGGATAGTTCGATTTTTTCATTTTATGTAATTTATCTCGGATTTATTTTCACTACATAGGTTTCACGTTTATCCAAAATGGGCGGGGCTTGAAGTTGGCGCCAATTTCAAACCGCCGATCAGTCAACGTGACCTCAACTTATTTATTTCTCTTTATTTTCTTCTTTACACAATAGCTTTATGATGTGTAAATAGTTCAATGACAAGATGTTTCTGTAAAGGTCGGATTTAGATCCTGATGTGCAGATGTCTACACGTCAGTCTTGATGTTCGTTTGTTTTTGTATACTCGTGAGGATCAAATTAATAATATGTGTGCGTGGGCGTGTGTGTGTGTGTGTGTGTGTGTGTGTGTATGTGTGTGTGTGTGTGTGTGTGTGTGTGTGTGTGTGTGTGTGTGTGTGTGTAACGCAGAAAAAATATGAATATGTAAATCTAATGATGACAACAATAATCAAATCAAATTATAAAAATAGGAACGACATCAGTTCCTCAACACTACTTTTAAACTCAATATAAAGAGCGCTCGGAATTATCCAAAACTATATAGAAGATTTCAGCGTTAATGTCTGTTGATTAATTTACAGGAAGAGAGACTCATTGAATTTTTCAGCAGTTAATTATCTGAAACCGTAGGGATTACACGAATAAACAGAGGCTGGCTGTTATTCGCATGCATTTGCAGCAGAATATCCCGAGTAATTCAGAAGGGTAATTAATAACACTGAAAGGGACGGAATGTATGCATTATCATTATTTGTATTATTATCATTATTATCATTATTGTTACTATTATTATTATTATTACCATTATTATTATTATGTTTCTTTTTTCTTTTCTTTTTTTCTTTTTATTAGCTTCATCTTCATCGTCATCATCATCTTTATTTTCATTAACATTAACTTCCTCACCATCACCCTCATCATCATCGTTATCTTCATCATCATCACCATCATCATCACTATCTTCCTCTTCTTCCCCCTCCTCAACGTCATTATCCTTATCACCATCCCCATCACTATCATCACTATTCATCACCATAATAAAAGATTATCCAAATAATCACATACACGAATAAAGATCATTCATACTTATCAAATATATAAACTAAACACACAAGCCATTCATTTTATATAAACAAAAACAACAAACCATAACAACAAACACAATAAAAAAGCAACAACAAACACAATACAACAACAAACACAACAGCAAACACAATACAACAAACACAACACCACCACAACAACAAACACAACACCACCACAACAACAAACACAACAACACCACAACAACAAACACAACACCACCACAACAACAAACACGACACCACCACAACTACAAACACAACACCACCACAACATCAAACACAACACCACCATAACAACACCACAACTACAAACACAACACCACCACAACAACAAACACAACAACAAACACAACACCACCACAACAACAAACAAATCACCACCACAACAACAAACAAATCACCACCACAACAACAAACAAAACACCACCACAACTACAAACACAACACCACCACAACAACAAACACAACAACAAACACAACAACAAACACAATACCACCACAACAACAAACAAATCACCATCACAACAACAAACAAAACACCACCACAACTACAAACACAACACCACCACAACAACAAACACAATACCACCACAACTACAAACACAACAACAAACACAACACCACCACAACAACACACAAAACACCACCACAACAGCAAACACAACAACACCACAACAACACCACAACAACAAACACAACAC
>BOPN01012820.1:0-10448 GCA_017312705.2 Penaeus japonicus | reverse complement strand
TCTCTCTCTCTCTCTCTCTCTCTCTCTCTCTCCCTCATCCCTCTCTCTCTCTCTCTCTCTTTCTCCTTCATCTCCATTTCCATCTCCATCTCCCTCTCCCTTATCCCTCTCTCTCTCTCTTTTTCTCTCTCCTTCATCTTCATCTTCATCTCCCTCTCTCTTTCTCTTTCTCTCTCTCTCCCCCTCACAGATAAAGCTATTGGTCTTGAAAGCATTGAAAAAGAGCGGGTTTCAATGTATTCATGGATGTATGTGAAAAAGAGTGAATGAGTGAGTGAGTGAGTGAGCGAGTGAACAAGATCTTGAATGTGATAGTGAGGGAGTTGATGAGTGACTGTGTTTGTACGTGTATATACATACACACACACATACATACATACATACGTACATACATACATACATACGTAAGTGCGTGCGTGCGTGTATGTGTGTGTATACGTGTGCGTAAACATGTAAGCAAAAGTATATGAATAAAAAAAAATACCCCCCTCGCCCCCATTCACTTAAAGCGAGGATTTAAACGCACTGAAAACGAGTTATCCTTAAACGTGGGCGGACCAGACTCTCGTGACGTCAAAAGCGAGGGGCATGGGTAAAATGGCGGGGGGAGGGGGGGGGAGGGGGGATTTGGGCGTCGTCTGCAACCTCTACTTATAAACAAACTATTTGTTACGTCAAAGGGGTTGTCCTTTAGTGTGTGAGTGTGTGTGTGTGTGTGTGTGTGTGTGTGTGTGTGTGTGTGTGTGTGTATGTGTGTGTGTGGATGTGTGTGTGTGTGTGTGTGTGTGATATCTTCAAATGGATGATATATCTGGGATGATATATTAACTAATAGATTACATAATTTCATGCGATTGATTGGTCACTTAATTAGTATAGTAATTAATTTACTGACTGGAAGACATATTACACAGATAATATAAATAGCCATTTTACTTTTGCCAAAAAAAAAAAAAAAATCTGATACTTATTTTTTATCATTATATTTCTGAAACATAATGTGACTAAATGAGATAGGTCTATACAGCAAATATGAAAATTAATATAGTAAATGCTGTACATCCAGTGCATTCGAACATTTGTAAAAACAAAATTAAGATTATCAACCCGCAGGTATCCCGCTAATATTCTTTAAATGTGAAAATATGCCTCTGGCAATATATCCCCCTCCAATACCTGTTCAATTGCAAAACAAAAAACATTAGTTAATTGGTATATCAACATCAACGCGCAAGATACATGAACGTACAAGAAAGATATTCCTTCTCATATGAGCTTTGACACAAGTTTTTTTTCTTTTTTATTTCTCCTGTTTTTCCTCGCTCGTTCACCAGGTTCCATGATAAGCAGACTTCTCTTCCCGTCCCCCTATGATTTCGGGGACGGGAAGTCCGGCAAGAGGGAAAAAAACAAACAACGATACAGTGCATCAAATATCGTCGTTGTGGTCTTGCTGAATCATGCTACCCTAAGAGAAGATAGGATCGTGTGTGTGTGTGTGTTTTCTAAGTTTCTTTCTCTCAGTCTTTCTTTCTTCCTTCCTTTCTTTCTTTCTCTCTATCTATCTATCAAAATCTCTTTCTCTCTCTCTCTCTCTCTCTCAATTTATCTATCTCTTTTTCTCTCCTTCTCTCTGTCTCTCCCCTTTTCAATTTTCCTCCTCTCTTTCTAAGTATCTATCTGTCGGTCTGTCTATCTGTCCCTCAATCTCTCCCTCTCTCTTATTCATTTTCTTTCTCACAAGCAACCGCTGACATCGAAGAAACCCGGACTCAGTGTCAGAGCATTAACTGCCTTCTGACTCTCGGTCCGCAATAAACAGAAGAAGGGCGATAATAGAAAGTTTTAGTTGTGTTGTTGGAGGAAAATCTGACTGTAATACTCATTGGTTGTGTCCATAATTATAGCTATAACTGTGTTTATATTCCAGTGAGAGGGAAGGAGAAAGAGGGAGAGAGAGAGGGAGACAGCGAGAGAGAGAGAGAGAGAGAGAGGGAGAGAGAGAGAGAGAGAGAGAGGGAGAGAGAGAAAGAGAGAGAGAAAAGAAAAGCGAGAAGAGAGAAGAAAAGGGAGCAGAGATAAGAGAGGGAGAAGAGAAAAGAGATCAATAGAGAGATCAAGAGACAATGGAACAGAGAGAGAGAGAGACAGACAGAGAAACAAAAGAGAGAAAAGAAAAACAGAGAGGAAAAAAAAAAAAAAACGAAATGAAAATAAAGGAGCAACTTTCCACGCGAACGAAACCACTCAAACGAATTTTCTCTTTTGTCTCAGCCTTTTTTTTAGTACACCCCAAGTCTCTTTGATGTGTCATTGGGACTCGCACATCACGTCCTCGTCTTTTCCACTCCGTGTCTTTGACGTTTAGCCTCCAGTACCTTCTTCCTCTTCATCTTCTTCGAGACATATCAATCGAGAGAGAGAGAGAGAGAGAGAGAGAGAGAGAGAGAGAGAGAGAGAGAGAGAGAGAGAGAGAGAGAGAGAGAGAGGAGTGAATGATAAGTTAAGAGAGAAAAGAGAGAGAGAAAAAAAACAGAGTGAGAGAGGGTGTGCGAATTATATAGAATGCTTTTATACGATATTAAATACAGAAAGAAATCAAATACATATAGCACGCCAACTAGCAAGGCAATCACCGGTTCAGATCAGGTCAACTTTGACTGATGGGTGGTTCGCACATAGTTGCCTTCCCAAGTACCTAGACCCTCATAAAGAGCTTAATACCCTCGACTGTCACGCCTCCTGCATTCCAGACTACGTTCCTGCATAACCGCGATCGGGGACGGCGGATGGGAGCCCCTTCCATATAAGCAGGAAATTTGGAACATAAAGATATACCGGGAATCGACAACGCTACCGCTGACGCCCGATTTCTCCGCCTGTTATACGTGTTGTGATACTGTTTATTACTGTGATCATTGTGCTGTAGTGAATATATATATCGTGTACCATAACGTCAGACTATCTGCGTCATGGAATAAACCTGTAATGTTCAAACCCTGTGTCTGGCAGCACTACCTTATTTGTGGTGGTTTATTAGTTCTAACAGACTAAGACATCCATCACAGAGGGAGAAGTAAATGTTAAATAGAGAGACAAAAAAGAGAGACAGACAAATAAGCAGAGAGTCATTTCCATATGATGTTACCTATTGTCTATTATTGGCCAAAAAAGCATTTCAAATCTATCATATACATTAGCTTTTCTTCTGCATTTTAATCACTGACCAATTGGATGTGATTCTCTGCATTTTAATCATTTACCAACTAAACGTGATCGTCTCAGTACGAACGTTCATCTCCGAATTTCCAAAATCAGCAAAAGTATCGCAAATTGTTCTCCTTTGTATTCCGTCATTCCTCATTCAGTAGCAGAAAGTTCAGCTTAATCCAATGAATAACTAATTTATCTATTTTCAATAAACTCTAATCACACTATTCCGGTGGTCGGCAAAATGAATTCGAAACGGACGGGGTCAAATAAATGTTGTTTTTCAGAAGCAGTAAGGTTAGTTGTCGATGCTTCAGTGTTTTCGAACAGGAGTGTCGTTAACGGTTCGGTTTCAAATACGATTATTGATCTTTATCTATCGATCGGCTTAACTACTTGTTTATATCTCAGTCACACATTATCTATTCAATTTCCTGCCTTGTCATAAATATGTGAAATTGAAACAGTCATCCCCGGTAAGCGAGACACTACACTCTGTGGTTGGCTGTTCAATCGGTCTTACAAACCCACTACTTCCGGTGTTCGTCGGTGTCTACGTGTTGCCGTGCCTTGTTTACTAATGTCTATCCGTTTTACTTTTCTATTCGTATGTTTCCATACCATTTCATCCAACTAATATCGATACGGAAATAGATATGCGAAGCCAATGATATTGACTTAGAGATCCGACATCCTGCAACCAACCTATTTCTCTTCCTTCCACCACATGCCCCACGTTTATGATTTCTTCATTATATTTTTACTAAGCTTCATTTCCCTTTTATCCTGCATATATTTACCATCCTTCTTCTTTTTTCTTTTCATTATTGTCTTCTATTGTCTTCATCCTTCTTATCTTCTCCTTTTCTGTTCCTTATACTTTTCTGCTTTTTCTTCGTCTACTTCTTCTTTTGTTATACTCCCTTTCATCTTTATTTCATATTTCTTCCATTTTCTCCCCTTCCATATTCTTCTTCTTCTTTCTTCTTTATTGAATCTACTTCTTCTTCATCGTCTTCTGCTTGTACGACTACTACTGCTGCTACAACAACAACAACAACAACTACTACTACTACTACTACTACCACTACTACCACCACTACCCCTACTATTACTACTACACAATTCAACCCTAGTCCTCTCATTTTCCAGCCTCATCCCTTCCTCATTCCGAAGGCTTATTTCATATCACGCGGCCGTTCGCCATCAATCAGCACCCTTGACATTTTTCACTATATTTTGATTTAAAGCCCTCGTTTGAATGTGAGATTTGGGATTTCAGAAACTAAAGGATTAAGTATAATTTTATCGCTCTTTTGAAACGTTGCATGTATTTTATGTATAATGCTTATTTACATATGCATGGATAAGCAATATATACATGATGTATATACTGTAGAACTACAATTGGTAACTCAATACTGCTTTATGGGATCAGTGCTGTGGTTCAAGTAAGTAGTTTGAAAGAGTCAAAGTCCTTACCGAGACAGTTTGTAAATTATTACATTACCTTTTGCACAATCAGTAGTCTGTGTTTAGCTAAAGACTTTTTGTTAATCTCTCTCTCTTTCTCTCTCTCTCTCTCTCTCTCTCTCTCTCTCTCTCTCTCTCTCTCTCTCTCTGCCTCTCTCTCTCTCTCTCTCTCTCTCTCTCTCTCTCTCTCTCTCTCTCTCTCTCTCTCTCTCTCTCTCTCTCTCTCTTCTCTCTCTCTCTCTCTCTCTCTCTCTCTCTCTCTCTCTCTCTCTCTCTTTATCTCTCTCTTCTCTCTCTCTCTCTCTCTCTCTCTCTCTCTCTCTCTCTCTCTCTCTCTCTCTCTCTCTCTCTCTCTCTCTCTCTCTCTCTCTCTCTTTCTGCCATTCTCTCCCTCTCACTGTATTGGCTAAGAAATGCTCGGCAAACTTGGCAGGGAAGTTGTGTAACGCTTGGGGTTATCATACCTAATCTATTAATAAAATCTGTCTCTCTCTCTCTCTCTCTCTCTTTCTCTCTCTCTCTCTCTCTCTCTCCTTCTCTCCTCTTCTCTCTAACCCTATCTTTATATTTATCTCCCTCTTCATGCACGAATGTGTAAAAATAAGAGATGTGATGGGTTTTCTTGGTATGGAGAAACTAGTAATCCACACAAAAATAGGAATGGCATACCAGGTAAGATATTTATACAGATCACATTTATTCCATAGCACAAATAGCTTACGTTAAGGTATACGAAAAGTAATAAACAATACAGCACAATGTTCACAGATCATGAGGGTCACTATAACAACACGTAAAAGAAGGATTCGAAATCACGTGTCAGTGGCAGTGATTTCGATCTTGCTCTGCCTACGTGTTCCAGATATTCCTGTTTATGTAAAAGGTTTTCCCAGTAGTGTGTTCGCGAGAACGTGGCTCAGAATGGGAATGGTAATCAAAGGTATTCATTCAGCCCTATTGAGGGACAACGTAATTGGGTGATACCTTAGTGCAAAGTATATTCATCTGTCAGAGGTGATCTGACCTGTTTTATTTTGAGAAAGTTTTTCGTTGCTAAATATGGATGCCGATGTATTTGATATTAGGTATAAACATATCATATAATCCTCACTACGCTCATGTGATTATCATGTAGTATGTTTATATATGATATCAAATGCATTTATATACATATTTTATAATCCTCACAAATGAAAAGCTGTAACATTTCTCAGAGGAGAAGTAATAGACGCGTTTCGATGTTATACATTCATCGATATTGCATGTATTTAAATTTAAGTTATTAGATATATTGATTTAGTAATTTTCTTGGATCATTTAGATTAAAATACTTCTGGACATATATATTTTCTATAAATCTTTATTATCTGCCACATAGTTCACCATATCTACGTGGGGAGAAACTGGCGTCCATTTGGTTATTGCTGTGACTAAGGCATCTGATTATTAAGGTCATACAAGTTTGTCTACCCTTCGGAAGCGTGTGTCTGGGATATATAAAGTCTCCTTGGTGACAGATAGTTACTGGATACGAGTAGGGGTCCCATCCCATCTGTGTGTGTGTGTGTGTGTGTGTGTGTGTGTGTGTGTGTGTGTGTGTGAATTTCAATAACCAGAGAATTTGATTGAAAGTTTCCGATTTTTTTTTTTTTTTTTTTTTTTTTTTTTTTGTATTATGAATTGTGAGTGAGTTTTCTGTTGCCTTTTTTCCTGGTCTCCGTTTCATTAATGCCCGTTGCCTCTCTGGACTTCAATTAGCAATAGTATAATTAATCATATCAAACCGAAACTATTTTTCCCATACTCTTAGCTATATTTAGTCTGTGTGGGCATTTTTTAATCATCGATTTATTCATGGCATTGATCAATGACAACGATCCTTTAACATCTGATGCGCTTTGCTGTAATTTAGAATGAACAGAAAGTCAATATAACTGACTGATATTGACTTTCGACATAGCTCTGACTTCCTTTTTACGTTGATGATGCTGGTGGGGTCCATGTCCCTCATGTTAAAGTCAGTTCCTAAGCGAACTTAAAAAGGTATTGATTTTTTGTCTGGTGAGAGGACGAAGGTTCAACTCATGGCTTTACTCTTCGACGACGTTACTTCGATGACTCATGTTCGTCGGTCATCAAGATAATTCGAAAAAGCAAGTTAGATTTCATCATCATCCATTGAACTCCATTTTGTGTCTCTGTGAGAACGAGTGAGTGCAGACGTGTGTGTGTGTGTGTGTGTGTGTGTGTGTGTGTGTGTGTGTGTGTGTGTGTGTGTGTGTGTGTGTGTGTGTGTGTGTGTATGTGTGTGTCCAGAGAGAGAAAGAGAGAGAGAGAAATAAAGAAAAAATACAAATACATCAATAACCTAGGATCAAATTCCTTACAAAAAATAAAACAGAGAACCGGCGAAACGACTCCGAACTTCTGCTGGAAATGCCCTCAAGTTTACTTTCCCCAAATGACACCAATTTTACGAATAGAAATTATATCTCTTAGGAAAAAGTCTATCACCTCAGCGAAACCATTAAGCGGCACACCAACGCATTCTTTTACCACTTCGATGAGATAATTAACGCTCCGCTCTCCTATTGCTGCATCGGAGAAGGCAAGAGAGACTGCGAGATTAAATTCTTTTCAGGCAGAGAGGGAGGGAGACATCGGGAGAGAGTGAGATACGACTGGGAGAGTGAGTGAGTGAGTGGGAGAGAGAGAGTGAGGGAGCGAGTGAAAAAGAGAGGGTGAGATGCGACCGGGAGAGAGAGAGAGAGAGAGAGAGAGAGAGAGAGAGAGAGAGAGAGAGAGAGAGAGAGAGAGAGAGAGAGAGAGAGAGAGAGAGAGAGTGAGAGAGCGAGAGAGAGAGAGTTAGAGAGAGTGAGAGAGAGAGGGAGAAAGAGAGAGATAAATAAACTGATAAACTGAAGAACACAAAGCCTAATGGAGAGATCATGAAAACAGGAGAGAGAGAAAGGTAGAAAGAGAGAAAGAGAGCGACTGATTAAGGACAAAAAATCGCGATTGGGGATCGAGTAGAACACAGGAGAGAGAGTATGAAGGAGGTTCTATGAGAAATGGAGAGGGAGGAATGGAGAAAAATGGAGACACACAGAGAAAATGAGATTGTAATACGAATTCCCCATGATTTCACTGAGTACAAGTTGGAAAAAAGAAGAAGAAAAAAAGATACGGTTGAAAACTAAATTGTTAGTCGGGATGTGAATACAAGTGCGCAATTCACAATTCTTGATTTCCATATTGAATCAGTATATTACATGATTTGACGTTTCTGTAGTATGTAAAATCCTGTTACATCCTTCTCGGGAAGCTTTGAAATATTCATTCCAACTTTAACAGAATGCTTTTGTTGTTGTTGTTTTTTGTTCATATTCTAAACACTGAATTATTCATGCACACACACACACACACATACACATACACTCACTCAGACACACATACACATCCATATACACACGGACATCCACACACACACACACACACACACACACACATACACACACGCATGCAGATGTACATGATTTGCATATCGTAAATATGTTTTTTTACTCTAGGCGCTTTACATACCTTCCGCTTTCCTTGAGGTTATATTGTACAATTTAGTAAAGAAAAGTAATATTTTCCCGACTTGTTTTCTTCAAATCTTCAATTAATTTGAATACGCAATGAACATATGCATATCTATTTTTATGCGACTGTATAATACATTTTTCCCTTTTATTTTTGTTATTTCCTCAGACCACGCTGGTCGAATAGTCTTGTTGGGTCGTGTTTTTCCTTCATCTATATAAAAAGAAACTAATAATACTTTCTCTCTCTCTCTCTCTCTCTCTCTCTCTCTCTCTCTCTCTCTCTCTCTCTCTCTCTCTCTCTCTCTCTCTCTCTCTCTCTCTCCCTATCTATCTATCTATCTATCTTTCTCTCTTTCTCTTCCTCTCTCTCTATCTCTCTCTCGTTCACTCACTCACTCTCTCTCTCTCTCTCTATCTCTCTCTCTTTCTCTTCCTCTCTCTCTCTCTCTCTCTCTCTCTCTCTCTCTCTCTCTCTCTCTCTCTATCTATCTATCTATCTCTCTCTCTCTCTCTCTCTAGAATCTCTAAAAAAATCCAAAATGAAAAAAGGCGACTCATCCTGGGCTGTCCAATATCCACCAGAGTTGTTAACATGCTTCACAAACTCAACCTTTCTCCTCTAGTAGAGCGGATTTATGCTAATATAACATTCTTCACTGTTAAATGTCTCCCACTCGTCACTTTTCTCCTCACTTCTGCAATATCATCAGAACTTCACTCAACCTGATGTACTTAGGCCGTGGCTTCAACCTGCTGGCTGCAACCTTGCCAAACTTTGCACAAACCTTCGGAGGTTAAACATCAATGTCCCAGACTAGAAAGTCGATCATGGCCACCTCTTGGCGGATTCCTATCCTAGCAGTGATATACACGCCAGGCTTTAAAACAGATCTGTCCATCCTACAGAAACAACTGGCCCTAGAAACCATTGCAAGAGTGACTTCTCTCCTCTTTAATTTATATATATATATATATATATATATATATATATATATATATATATATATATTAGTAATATATATACTCTACACTGACGGTTCCCTGAAGACAGACGGCAGCGCGGCCTGTGCTGTATTCTCTCCCACTTTGGAGCCCCCACGTGGAGTTTGGGTCGGTCGCCGACTACCGAACTTGCCTAGCTCTACAACCTGTGAATTGCATGGACCCTTGGATGCCGTTACTCTCCTAATATAAACAAGAAATAATGGTCAAGTTATCAGTGACTCATCCTCTCGTGCCCTATCCTCTCTCTCCTAAGCCTAAATCCCAAAATCTAGACAGTTAAATCTTATGCCGGTTAGCCACAGCTCTCGAAAATTTACTTGTCGTACGCTCCTTATGGATCCCGTCTCATGTGGCCTCATCAGCGAACGACACAACAGACCACCGCGGAAGGACTGCCTGTGGACTGGCTTCTGCGGTTGATGTTACATCCGGGTCCCTTTCCCACTACAAAAAGAAAATCCATACTGCTGCGTACTTCCCTATCCTCCATCGCAGGAATGCTGAACGGGCTCAAAGTGTAACCAGAAACCACTATGCCAACTTTAGTTCTCGTCCACACAAGTACCGACGACGCGGTCTGATGGGTCGTAAACATACTGTGGCGTGTGTCTGTCTCAGGCTAGGTAACAGACCAGCGTGGCAGGCGTCTGAGGTAAGGGATGTGCCTCAATATTCCTCTTTTTTAACATTTATTACAATAATACATGCAGGTCATATGGAAATGGTTACAGCAGAGCCATACCATATTTCATTTAAAGAGAGAGTTTTTTGTTTTTATCCATTTACTACGCTCAATACATGAAAAGTTATTTAATTCATACAAGTGACTCCGGAGTCGCAGGACTAAGCAGGTATTTACATAAGTCTTTTACGGACCTGTCTTTGTTGTAACAGGTTTGTAACTTCTGGGCATTCAAGGCATTAATGCTTAAGATTGTTAACTGGTTGTGTTGTAGTAACTTTACGCTACATATCACGTAATTATTTTTATTGCAAACAAATTTAGATTTAATTATCAAATGTATTGTTTCCATTTGTTCACTTCTCAGGCTAGCTTTGAGATAGACTTCTCAGCAGTGAGAAGTCTTCAGCTAAATGAAATATGATATGAAACTGCTGTATCCATTTCCATATGATCTGCATGTATTATTGTAATAAATAAATATATATATA
>BOPN01012817.1:7500-10454 GCA_017312705.2 Penaeus japonicus | reverse complement strand
TATATATATATACATGTGTGTGTGAGTGTCTGTGTTAGTCACTCCATGCCTTTTCTCTCCTCTTACCTTCTTCCTGTTCACTCTCCTTTATCTCCTCCTCCATCTCCTCCCCCGTTCCCTTCATTTCTTCGTCTTTCTTCCTTACTCTTCCTCCTCCTCTTTTTTTATGTTCTTTTTCCTCCTTCTTTTATTTCAAATTATCTTATTCTTATTCTTCCCCCCTCCTCCTTCTTCTCCTCCTTATCAATCTCTTTCTTATTAATCTTCTCCTCCTCTTCTTACCCCTTCTACCACCAGCACCTTCTTCATCTTTTTCTTCTTCACCCTTCCACTTTCTCTCTCTCAAATTCCTTCCACCTCCTTCTTCCCCTCCACTTTCTCTTTCTCCAATTCTTTCCACCTCCTTCTTTTATCCCTCCTCTCCCACCTCCTCCTCCCGCTGTTTCTGCTACGAAGGTTCTCTGACGCTTCTTCGAGGTAGGGGTAAGGGGTGGGGAGCGGGGAGGTCAGGCAACAGAGGGGGAGGAGGAGGAGGGGAAAACAGAAGGGATGGGGTGGGGGGGGGGGGGAGGGAGTGGGTGAGGGGAAAGGGAGGCAATAGAGGAGGAGGAGGAGGAGGAGGGGAAAACAGAAGGGATGGGGTGGGGGGTGGGGGAGGGAGTGGGTGAGGGGAAAGGGAGGCAATAGAGGAAGAGGAGGAGGAGGAGAGGAAAACAGAAGGGATGGGATGGTGGGGTGGGGGAGGGAGAGGGAGTGGGTGAGAGGTAAGAGGAGGCAATAGAGGAAGAGGAGGAGGAGGAGAGGAAAACCGAAGGGATGGGGTGGGGGGTGGGGGAGGGAGTGGGTGAGGGGTAAGAGGAGGCGATAGAAGACGATGAGGAGGAGGGGAAAACAGAAGGGATGGGATGGTGGGGGGGGGGGGAAATAGGGGGATAGGGGGAGGCCAGCTAGCAACTTTAAGCCACGACCCTGAGGACAGCCACTGTCTCATCATCGGAGAGACATATTGCCCCTTGGATCTCCCCTCGACGCGACGCCCTCGGACGGGTGGGCGGTTGGCCTTGATAATAAGCAACGTAATTGATGTTCTTTTGTGTATTGGATTGTGGGAGGATTTTGAATTTCCTTTAGAGGGGGGGATATATAATAAATCAATCCTTTTATTCCTTTATTTTTTTTTTTCGTCTTTATTGTCGTTTTTTTTTTTTTCCCCTGGGATTTTTTTTTTTTATCTTATTATGTCCCTTATTCATGTATTATCCACCTCTTTGCTTCTTTGTCTTCTCTTTTATCTCTCTTCTATTAGTCCTTTTCATCTTTCCCACTTTTGTTCTCTTTTATCAGTCCATTCTTTCTTACATTATCTAGATTCCTTTGTTAGTTCCTTATCTCTCTCCTTCTTACTTTCCTCTCTCGATTTTCCGTATTCACAGCTCCCTTCTCTCCTCCAATTGCACGTTTTTACTCCGTCCACTCTCTCAAAATGCTATCTCCTTTATTTCCATTTTCTTCCGTTTTCTTTTTTTTTATTCATTTTGTATATGACGACGCCAATGATAAAGATAAGATAAGGATATAAGGTACAGGGCGTTGGGGTTCCTCGTTAACAGTGAATAGTTGACAGTTAACAATTAACAGTTAACGTTAACAGAGAACCAGGTCATTCGGTCTAAAATTGCCAAATACTTGAGTGTGTTCCTGCGTCTTTTCCTTTTTTTTTCTCTTTTTTTTATTCTTGGGTATTTTTATTTGTCTTTGTGTGTTGGTTTGTATCTTTGTCTCCGGTTTTATTGTTCTTTTCCTTTTTGTTTTCACAATATTCACTTTCTGTTTGTTTGGTTGTTTTTTTCTTGTTCTTGCTATTGATCTCTTAAATTCTCTTTCTCCTTTCTCTTCTCTTTCTTTCGGCTCTCTTTCGGCTCCTCGCTCTCTCTATCTATCTATTTATTTCTTACTTTCTCTCTCTCTTTGTCTCCCTCCGTTCTCCTTCTACCTACCTCTCTCTTCCCCCTTTCTCTCTTTTCCCTCTCTCTCTCATTCCCTTCTTATTCTCTCTCTCTTTCTCTCTCTCTCTCTCTCTCTCTCTCTCTCTCTCTCTCTCTCTCTCTCTCTCTCTCTCTCTCTCTCTCTCTCTCTCTCTCTCTCTCTCTCTCTCCCCTATTTCTATTTCCCTTCCTTTCTCTCTCTCTCTCTCTCTCTCTCTCTCTCTCCCCTTTTTCTTTCTCCCTCTCTCTCTCTCTCTCTCTCTCTCTCTCTCTCTCTCTCTCCCCTATTTCTATTTCCCTTCCTTTCTCTCTCTCTCTCTCTCTCTCTCTCTCTCTCTCTCTCTCTCTCTCTCTCTCTCTCTCTCTCTCTCTCTCTCTCTCTCTCTCTCTTTATCTCTCTCTCTCTCTTCTCTCTCTCTCTCTCTCTCTCTCTCCCCTATTTCTATTTCCTTCCTTTCTCTCTCTCTCTCTCTCCCTATTTCCTATTTCCTCTTCTCTCTCTCTCTCTCTCTCTCTCTCTCTCTCTCTTACTCACTCTCTCTCTCTCTCTCTCTCTCTCTCTCTCTCTCTCTCTCTCTCTCTCTCTCTCTCTCTCTCTCTCTCTCTCTCTCTCTCTCTCTCTCTCTCTCTCTCTCTCTCTCTCTCTCTCTCTCTCTCTCTCTCTCTCTCTCTCTCTCTCTCTCTCTTACTCACTCTCTCTCTCTCTCACTCTGCTCCTCCGTTGGCTATTGTTAGCTAAAGTATAAACTCGAGGATAAAGACTAGTTTGCATTCAGCTTAGTACTACTACTACTTCTACTACTACTACTACTACTGCTTTTTTTCTTCTGTCCCCTACTATCATCCTTATCTTCTTTTTTCTTCTTCTGCTTCGCCTTTACTTCTAACTCCACCTCCACCTCCGAGATTCTCTTATTCCACCTTCAACTTCACGATCCCCTTCACATGCACCTTCATCTTCACCCCCAT
>BOPN01012814.1:0-10457 GCA_017312705.2 Penaeus japonicus | reverse complement strand
TATATACATTGGCGTTTGCGCCTGGGGGAGTGTATGTTTTCCCGAGTTGGGCCCTCAAATTATGGTTGTTGAGGATACAGCGTTTGAAAAATATGAATGAAGATAAAAAGATTGAAATTAAACTGAAAAGAAAAGAAAAATGTAACATGATATTTGTTTCATTTACATTTGATTTTTTCATGACAGTTACGAACCGTCATTTATAATTCTTACAAACACACGCATACACACACACACACACACATACACACATATATATATATATAGAGAGAGAGAGAGAGAGAGAGAGAGAGAGAGAGAGGGGGGGGGGGGGCAGGAAGAGAGAAAGAGAGAGAGAGAGAGACGTAGAGAGTGAGAGAGGAGAGCAAGGGTCATAGATAGAGGGTGTGAGGGAGAGAGAGAAAGAAAATAGAGAGAGCAACGGACAGGCAGAGAGTGAGGGAATGAGAGAGAGGGAGGGAGGGAGGGAAGAAGGAAGAGAGGTGGGGAGGGGAGATAAGGACGTGAAATGTGTAGTTTACATTAGCCATTAGACATGTTATTCACCTAATTCTTCTCATAACAAGACACTTCAATATGGACGTAGCATGTAACGTACAAAATTTTCACACGACGATAGATAATTCGGGTCTAAATCAATTATCATGATAAGAAGAAAATGGAAAGAGAAGGGGGAGAAGGAGGAGAAGAACACGAAGAGGGAAAATTATGATAATAACAATATCAATGATAGTAATGATAATAATAATAATATTAATATTAATATTAATGACAACAACAACAATAATTTTGATAATGATAACAATAACAATAGTAATAATGATAATAAAGTAATAATAATCATATTGATTTTAATCATACTTAATAATAACAATAATAGTAATAATAATAATAATACTAATGCTATTAATGATAATAGCAATAGTGATGACGATAACGATAACAAAAATATCAACGATACTAATAGGGATAATAATACTGATAACGATGATCATGATAAAAAAAAATAATAGTAATAATGAAAATAAAAATAAAGATAAAACACGTAGCAGTCAGAAACTCTGAAGGGGGAGAAAAAGCAACTCTTCCATCATCATTTCCTTGTCAAGCACATGTGATTTTTTCTAAGATAAGGTGGCATAGATAAGTAGCAGTTCCTTTCGTAACCGCAAATTAAGCTATCAACTATGTATGATGTATGACCTTCAGGAAAATACTGGAAGCTTACATACAACTCCTTACGTCTCACTCTCAACCTATCTATCTAAGTTTATTCAGCATTGGTCTCGAAACCTTTAATAATTCATGATATAAGAAAGGGCCTTGAAAAATGAGAGCCTCTTCTGAATGTGTGTTTATTTATTATCTCGGTGTAAGAATATCTCTTTTATCTAACAGAGGAAGACATCCGTTCGCCCTATCCGTTCGTCATCGAGATTTTAGAACTTTGGAATGACTGCAAAATTCTTAATTAATTTCGTTGGATAAAAGACACAGTGTGTGATAATGATGGTAATCATAAAACGTCCGATTGTATGGTGTTTATCACGCACTTACTCAAAGAGAGAGATTTTTAATGATATTCATCTCAGACATTCTGTCACTCATCTCGATCGTTACAACATTCTACTTTGCACAATAACCTACTTTGGCAATTTTCGGGAAGATGATGATAATGATGATGATCTTCGTTGTGAAGAGTAAGGGAAGATGAATATAAAGAAGGAAAGAAAGTATACGAGTAAAAAGAATAGACAGATAGAAAAATAGACTCATCAATAGTGCCCATTAGCCTTCACAAAATTCCTCACCTAATACATCATACCAGACGCCAATTTGACGAGACACACAACACATACGATCACAAAATAGTCACCATAAGAAGAAAGAGGATATCAAACGACACGTCAATCAATGTCAATGAGGTTGGAAGAGACGAGGTTGGAGTCAGGGAAAGGAAGAGAAGTTTAGCAGGGAAAGGGGGTTAAAAAGAGCAAGGAACAGGGAGTGGGAAGTTAAAGCAGTGTTTTCATCATCATTATTTTTCATGGGTAGGGTAATTTTTTTCTTATTTTAGGTAAGGTGACATGGATAAGTGGGTAGAGAGAGATAGAGAGAGAAACAGAGAGAAAGAGAGGGAGATAGATAGTTAGAGAAAGAGAGAGAGACAGGGAGATAGATAGAGAGAGAGAAAGGCAGACAAAGAGAGAACTAGATCTTGTGGTAGCAGTACGTATGCCGTAGCTATAGCAACTGTCCATAAATGGCTGCCATGAGATTATATCATCTAAGTTTAGTTTCCCGCTCCACAAAGTGTCTCTCTCTCTCTCTCTCTCTCTCTCTCTCTCTCTCTCTCTCTCTCTCTCTCTCTCTCTCTCTCTCTCTCTCTCTCTCTCTCTCTCTCTCTCTCTCTATCAGTCTATATTTTCCTCCTCCTCCCTGCTCCCCCGCCCCTCTCTCTCTCTCTCTTTCTCCCTCCCCCCCCCTCCCTCCTCCCTCGTGCTGGGTCTCAATAAATCTCTCATGAGGTAAAAACGAAGAACAAGAACGAGGAGGACAAAAATGGAGAGAACAAGAAGTAAAAGTAACAAGAAAAAACAAGAACAAGAATAGAAAATAGGGAAAGATGTAGAAGAAAAAAAGAACAGGAAAAGAAGAATAAGAAATAGCATGAAAGAACAAGAACAAGAACAAGAACAGAGGGCGGGGATGAGTTCTAAAATAAATGAAGAATAAATGAATAAATAAAGTTTTCCATCATCATTAAAACGGCGGTGTGTTTCTATTTCAACATACAAATTGGCCGGTGCTGTATAAGCCCTTTTTAAGTCTTTTATATTGTCGTAAATTCAGATATTTATGATTCGTGACACCTTCGAACACATTATATTCGTAATCATCGTAAATCTGTAATGTCTGTCATTTGAGGTTTATATCCCTATGCGATATTACTGTACCCTGAATTTCTCTGCTTCATATATATATATATATATATATATATATATATATATATATATATATATATATATATATATATATATATATATATATGTGTGTGTGTGTGTGTGTGTGTGTGTGTGTGTGTGTGTGTGTGTGTGTGTGTATGTGTGTGTGTGTGTGTGTGTGTGTTTGTGTTTGTGTGTGTGTGTGTATATATATATATATATGTATGTATGTATGTTTATATATATATATATATATATTTTTTTTTTTTTTTTTTTTTTTTTTTTCTTTTTTTTGTGTGTGTAAATGATGATAGTAGTGTTTAATACAAGTAGATGTAAGTTTAGTTCTCTTCTTCCCAATGTATATATAACCAATGTAATATTCTCTAATATCTAAATTCTTAGAAAGGAGAAATAGATACGTGAATCCTTTATTCATTACCCTAGATGCAAACTAACTTAAGGTGTTCATCATATAGGTACATTCGTCTGACCCGTTAATCCTTTGAGTTCACTGGAAGAGTTCACAACGTCATCATAAGATCTTATATGCTCACGGCTGCACAAAGAGACATATTTCATAATGAATTAATCTCCGGAGTAATGTTGCACAGCTAGAATAATTACAGCATCCTACTTTACATAAAAATTCACTGAGACAATTTGTACGACAGATGAGGTTTCTCACGAGGTGTGGCAACATCTTGTTTTTTTTTTTTTTTTTTTTTTCAGAGAAGGAAGTAAGAAGAAGGTAAAGAGGGGAAGGGGGAGGGAGGAAGAGAAGAAGAAGAAGAAGACAAGAAGGGGTTGGAGAAAACATAAAAGAATGAGAAGGAAAAACAAGAAGTCGAACAGAAGAAAAAGAAGCAGAACTGCGAGGAGGAGGAGGAGGAGGAAGAGAAGAAGAAGGAAATGCAGGAGGAAGGGGAGGAGAAGAAAAAGAAGAAGCAGGAAGGAGGGGAGAGGTGGGAAGGAGGAGGAGGAAAAAGAAGAAGAAAAAAAGGAGGAGGAGATTGAGGCGGTGGAGGATAAAGATGAGGAGGAGAAAAAGAAAGGTAAGTAAGAATAAATAGAAGAGGAAGTAGGAAAAGGAGGCGAAAGAATAAGAAAAGGGGAATAAGAAGAGAGTAGAAGTACAGAAGGAAGAAACAACACCGATAGAGGGGAAGTTAAGAATATGAAAAGAAAAAGGAAAAATATGGTAAAAAATGATAAAGAGAGAGAGGGGAGAGAGAGAGTGTGTGAGAGAGAGAGAGAGAGTGGAGAGAGAGAGAGAGAGCAAGAGAGAGAGAAAGAAAGAGTGAGAGAGAGAGAGAAAGAGAGAGAATAGAAATATTAGGAGGCGGAGGAAGAGAAGCAGGAAAACGCTACAAGAAAGATATTAAGGGAAAAAAAACAAGATTGATAGTGTCCATTAACTATCCAAGAAAACGTTTACTTAACTCGTTCTGCCAAATAGCACTTTAATAAGTTCTACAGCGGGCAAGATCACAAAACAATTCTCATAAGGAGAAATATATGTTTCTAAACGACACACATAAAGTATAAAGGGGGTCAGAGGGACAGGAATGGGTTAGGGGAAGAAAGGGGAAAAGTTAAAGCACTGTTGTGATTAGTACTATTATCGTCAACTCGATGTTCTGTTTTCACTTAGCTAAAATAACATCAGGTAAGTGGTTATTTCGTTCGTTATTGGTTAGTGCGTTGATAATATTAATTGTTCTTTTCTGAAATATTTTGGATAAGAAATCAAATTACTTTGTTATGTTTTTGTTTTTATTTTCTCTCGACATTCTATGCAATAAACGCTTATAGATGATCGCTAATTTCCCTGATATTTGCGGGCGTGAGAGAGAGGGGGGGGGGAGAGGGAGGGAGAGAGAGAGAGAGAGAGAGAGAGAGAGAGAGAGAGAGAGAGAGAGAGAGAGAGAGAGAGAGAGAGAGAGAGAGAGAGAGAGAGAGAGAGAGAGAGGTGGTTCGTGCAACGTCAAGCTTCTAAAATAGCTCAATTATCTTTCGTTATTGACGATGTTTCACTTCAGGAACACCTCCAGCCTGTATGAATACGTAGTGATCTATTTCATCGAGGTACGAATCCTACATCGGCAAGAGAATATTTGCTAAGGACCCGCAGATTCCTTTGCTTCCTCTGAATAATCAATTAGTGGGCTTGGTAAGGAAACTGCGCAGAGAGCTTGCTTCAACAAAAGCTCAGCTGAGCAGATTTCAGTGTACTGTTGACGGTAGTTAACACCCCTGTATATCTCGCTCTGCCAGGATAAACGAAGACTGGGAGGAACAGGTAGAGAGCAGTGGCGAGGCCTCCATCTAAGGGGGGTGGGGGGCAGAACAACAGACCACTATAGTGAGACCTACTGAACGACGAGTGAGGCTGCCCCCACAGTAGAAAATAAGTCGAAATCCTCGCCAACAAAAGCAAGGACCCCAAGGTAAAGCTGAGCGCCGGTCGGACTCAGGTGGGAGAGGATAACAAGGCTCCCTTCACATCCTGCAGCTCTGAGAATCCCCACGGGAAGGGCACTACTAGGAGGGGAATCGAACCAATGACCAGGTGTTAGAAAGCCAGACCCCATGGTGCCTGAGCTCAACGACCCCACGTAGAAGCACTGGCAAATCACTTTGCTCAGACGTTACACATAACCGACCCTCCGCATTTACCTCCAACACTTTTACTCTAACAAAGGATTAATTAACCAACTTAAGGACATCTAAGCCCCTAATATGGAAGGCAAGCAATGTTGTACCTTAAACAATAAAGGAAGCAAAGCAAAAGTAAAGAACTATCAACCCATGTCCCTTTTGCACAATGTCAGCAAAGTATTGAGAAAATCATAAACGTGCAACTCACTCAACACTTGGAGAAACACCACCTGCTTTGTTATCGCCAGTATGGATTCCGGAAAAATCACACAGCTGCTGATTTTCACTTGCCTACGACATCTGCCTGGAGTGTAGCTCTAGACCGAGGCAACAGTACCAGCGTAGTAACATTGGACAAAGAAGGTGCCTTTGACCTTGTTTGGCACAGAGCACTGGTTGAGCAGCTATGAACAGCTGGCAATGATGGTGCACTATTAGCCCTACTCAGGAACTACTTAGCAGCTGGGATTTGAGAGATGTCTTGAATAGTAAGATATCAACGCAACAAGTTATCTTGTAAGGGTTCTGTGGGCATAAGGGACCGCAATAGGCGGCGTAGGGGCCAGAAATGGGCCCCGTTTGGGCCCTCAAAAAAAAAACTATTATCCCCTCCCAGATTCGATTACTTTGGTGCCGGTGTAGTGGTTCCGTGTTGAGGAAGTAATAACAAAACTTTAGCAAAAGTGACATTAGTAGTAGTGCCAGCAGTAACAATGTCAATGAAAGTAATTAGATAATAATAACATTTATTACAGTGTTAGCATGCTGAATCTCGCCCATAAGGCTCAAGCCTTTGCTGAATGTTTCAGCAAAGTACCTGAGACCTTAATGGCAGACCTGCAGACATTGAAGCATAGAGAGAAGACGGCAAGTAACCTTTCCACCAAATAAAACGAACCTAATAGTTGTCATAAGGACATATTCAGCCATTAAACTATATTTCGCCAGGAAATTATTCAAACCTCAAGACGAATTGGGAACCTTGGAGTCAGACATGACAGTAAATTGACTTTTCAAAGTCATATTGAAATCAATGTAGGGAGAGCATCCAGGAAACGTGCTTCACTTCGAAGAATATCGTAGCTTTTGGATGCCAAAGGAAGAGAGACCTTATGTGAGGCTCAGATCCGTTCTACGGTAGAGTATTCACCTTTTGCTTGGGGTGGTGCGGCTAAGAGACACCTCACCTTCCTTGACAAGATACAACTACGAGCTGAGAAAATAATCCAAGATGGTGACCCCGGGATCCAACCAAATCACAAAGTCTCCAGCACCGACGAGATGTTGGATCAGCATAACGTTTAGAATGCAGCAGCTACACGCCTCATCTGCAAGTACTGCTTCAAACAGTACGACACAGCACACCGCGATGCAGGACAAACCATCTAATTATAGAATAAAGTTCTAACAAATATAACAAATATGAGTATATATAATGCACAAAGTATTAAGGTTTATATAAACCTACTTTTACTTTTTTTTCAAATTGAAATAATTCATGTCTCAATCTCTATTCTGAAAAATGTCTGCTTTGCCTTCAAGACTTAAAGTAAATTATATAAAGAGAGAGAGAGAAAGTGATGTGTGTGTGTGAGCGAGTGGGAGAGAGAGAGAGAGAGAGAGAGAGAGAGAGAGAGAGAGAGAGTCAGATATGTGTGCGTGAAAGGTATATATATATAGAGAAAGAGAGTCATATATGCGTGCGTGAGAAGTAGAGAGAGAGAGAGAGAGACGCGAGTAAGAAGAAGAGAGAGAGAGATAAAGTAATGTATGTCTGCGTGAGAGAGAGAAAAAAGAGAAAGAGAGAGAAAGTGCGTGCGTGAGAGAAAGAGAGAGAGAGAAACTCATATATGTGTGAGAGAGAGAGAGAGAAACAGATGTATGCTCGCGTGAGACACAGAGAGTGATGTGTGCGCTCAGTGAATTAGAGAGAGAGAGAGAGAGATTGTGTGTGTGTATGTGTGTGTGTGTGTGTGTGTGTGTGTGTGTGTGTGCTTGCTCACGCACTCACGCATGTATTCATTTTCTGGTGAGAGCATTGAAACCAGCTGGTGGACTTGTAGAGAATCAGTAACGCAAATCTTGTTAAATATTGTAGTGTGGAACACGCCCATAGATAGCTGGCCTGCACTTTCTTTCTTAATTCAACAAAGATTGATGCGAGTACCACCTGGCCACCCACGTCGTGCATCAACTCACATGATTGTGGTGGCGGCCAAAGTAGGGAGGTCGGGTCAAAGCACTCGCATAGGTGAAACTAATGTAAGATAAAGGAGGTGTGTAAAGTACTTTAGCTTTATTTGTTTTTAAATACTTTATTACATCAGAACAAGTATTTCGTTTTTGTTTTGTTTTTTAATTATTATTATTATCTTAAAGTTTTCAGAACCTCTATTATTTCCAGTTTATCATTAACCTGGAAAATCACTACGCACAATATACTGCTTGCTTGTTCATTTTCATCATAGAAATCTAATGTACAAATTAGCCACTCTTTCGTTAGTCAACCAAGGCTCAAACAGGCACACCAATGCTCACCACGTAGAATGTATGAAATATATTCTAATCCTGAAAGAAAGAAAGAAAGAAAGAAAGAAAGAAAGAAAGAAAGAAAGAAAGCAGCGGGAGGCCAATTCTCCCTTGACTGTCCACGTACCCGGGGTATCTGTGCCCTCTGGCCATGTCATAGATTGATAGCATGGAACTTAGTAGTGGCTGCCTTGTCACTGCTTATGACGTCACTGATGATGCTATGCCATGATCTCACTTGCAGATGCAGTCGCCGGCGTCATGCAAGCCTAGGTAATCTATTATGTATAGACTACCGTTCTTAAGCGAAGAGTGGCAAAGGAAATATCTGAAGACACGTAAATAGCTAAGTGTGTATAATTTATACTATACCAGGAAGCAAAAAGGGGGGCGGGGGGCGGGGGTGTCCATGGTAGGGCAAAGAGATTTTTTTTCTGCAGAAAGAAAGAGAGAGAGAGAGAGAGAGAGAGAGAGAAAGGGAGAGAGGAGGGGAGGGAAGGGAGAGAGGGAAAAAAAGAAGAGAGAATTAACAAATTAAAATAAACAGATAAACAGAAAGACAGATTTATCACGAGGAATCAACTAACATATATTTTACGCAGAAAACAAGAACGTCTCTCAACACACTCTAAAAGAATGAATCAACTTTCAGCCAAACAACAAACACCACCAAGTAAAGATAATTTCAAAAGATAATCATTCATATCATGTTCCTATGGAATTATCTTTCACTTACAATCGCAATAATACGCATTACATATCATGTTTTGTTATTGGAATTATTTCTAAATTAAAATTCATTTACAAATTCTAAAATGAAATAGATATTTTTTTCCTTTCAACATAGAAAGTGTTGATTCAAAATTAAACTAGATAATGTTAAAAATGCCTTAACAATTCATTGTTGTATTAGTCCTTAATTATATGCATGATGACAGTATTTGAGTAAGTGTTTATCGAGCCAGAGCTATTGAGTCAAATTTCCCCTTGACCACAAGAGTAGCTTTGAATAAACCCATTTTGGCCGGCAGGTATTTTGTCCGAACAACCCTTTTCCGGGATCACATAAATGCACATGGATGTTGTCCGTCTGTTATGTAGCAAACATCATATACTTTTCAATCATGTAAAATTAGATTACTTTTAATACTATAGTACATAATTCGTGTAGAATTTCACAGATAAGCAAAGCATTTCTAGAAAAATTAAAAAATAGTTTTTTTTTTGCACCTTGAAATCTAAATGATAGAATATGAATTTCATTATTGAATTCAGAATATCTTCAAATTAATTAAAAACCACACAATGATTGTTGGGTTGTGCAATGGTAAAAATGAAATAGTATTCAATAGAGATGAATGAACATAACAAAGCTATAGATTTTATGAAAGAAAAACACGTACAATATATTCATTAGAACACGCAAGGAGAGAGGAGTTATCTAATTACTTTTATGAATAATAATGATAATGATAACGATCATAATCTGCCTCTCTTTCCTTTCATCACAAATTCACAAATAGCACACAAGCACTTTTAGGCCGCTTGCAAATGCTATGTATGTATTCCAAGTTTTATTTATTTATTTATTTTTTATCTACATGGAAGTTTTGATTCTGTAAATCAACGGGAAGGCGTTTTTCCTTTCCGGAAGTTTAATACCGATTGTAATTGTATCAGTCATGTTAAGATCTAGACATGTATACCACGGTATCTCTATCAGATGAAAAGTTGCATTTAGATATTACTCTAACTACATGATTAAGTTTCTTCATCGTGTTTCAGAACTACAAGTCATCGGAATTTCTAAAGCTGTAATCAACGTTCAATTTGAATGTTGCCACAAGAAAAGTTCTTTCCACAAGGCTTGACCGAGTTTAAACAATCGCTAACCTGTCCATAATTATTCTGTGTGTGTGTGTGTGTGTGTGTGTGTGTGTGTGCGTGTGTGTGTGTGTGTATCTGTGAGTGTTCGCGTATGTATTTCGCATAAACCTTAGTGTTAACCAAAAATTAAACCAATAAGAGCCCTTTTGGCTATTCAAAATTTATGTATATATATATATATATATATATATATATATATATATATATATATATATATATATATATATGTACATATATATATATATATATATATATATATATATATATAAATATGTATATATATATGTGTGTGTGTATGTGTGTGTGTGTGTGTGTGTGTGTGAATATATATATATATATATATATATATATATATATATATATATATATATATATATATATATATATATATATATATTTATGTATATACATATATACATATATACATATATATAT
>BOPN01012812.1:0-10462 GCA_017312705.2 Penaeus japonicus | reverse complement strand
TCTATCTATCTATCTATCTATCTATCTATCTATCTATCTATCTATGTATCTGTCTATCTATCTATCTATCTATCTATCTATCTATCTATCTATCTATCTGTGCATCAGTATTCTACTGAATACATGTTTTTCTCTATTACATCATAATTACATTAATGAATTTCTAAGAATGCAAATAAGTTCTATATATATTTGTAGCTGTTCAGTTTTCCCATTTCCTCTTCCATAACGATGAAAGGATATTACATTAAGGTATTTTGGTTGTAAAAGGAAAGGAAGAGGGAATTAGACCCGTATTGCAGGGAAAGGGCCAATTGTATTAAAAACACCTTAATCAAGAAGTACATGATTATAGCCAGAAGGTTCCTATATTTTTCAAGTATTCCTCTAGTCTTACAAATAGGTCATCTTAGTACCTGTTAGATGTCTTGTAGTTTTGTCTTGATACTTCTTGCAATATTTCTGGTTTTCAAGAACTTTCTAATGAGGGTATTGAGATGAAAGAAAGTTACCTTCATTAAATGGCTGTTTTCCTCCAAGGCAGTGGGTACATTGCAAAGTGTCTGTGTCCGTACTTGTACTTGCGTTGTGTGCTTGGTTACATATATGTACGTGTCTGTGTGAATGTCTGTGTAAATGTTATTGCCAAATTAACGTATCGATGCTGAAAACATGTACTGTCCGTTATGGTTTTCTTTAATTTATTTCCACAGCCTCTATATCACCAAGGATCCAATCACGAAGAAGTCTTGATCTCATCTGTTTATACCAGTCCTTGAATTTTTGGGAAAAAGTATCTTTTTAAATAAGGTTAATGTTATTCTTATTATTTGTCATCATTATTATTATTATTATTATTATTATTATTATTATTATTATTATTATTATTTTTATTGTTATTATTACCCTTACCCTTACCCTTACCCTTACCCTTACCCTTACCCTTACCCTTACCCTTACCCTTACCCTTACCCTTACCCTTACCCTTACCCTTACCCTTACCCTTACCCTTACCCTTACCCTTACCCTTACCCTTACCCTTACCCTTACTATTATTACTATAATAATGTTAACAAGAATGATGGGAATGAAAATAAAAACTTCTTCTCCCAAAAATTAAGGAATAGGGTAGACAGGTGACATGACCAAACATTTGGTGTCAAAGAAAATATATATATATATATATATATATATATATATATATATATATATATATATATATATATATATATATATATATATATATATAAAAAGAAATAAAGATGAAATGCCAGTGTACAGTACATGGACACATGTACTTCTAGTGTAAATGGGTTGATTACAATAATTGGATTGTGCAAATAATTTTGTTTTAGGAATTTTGGAATGTGTTCCAAGTTGAAGTAATATTGTTATGATTTTGTGCAATGACAAAGTTTTTCTTATTTTAATAAACTTAAATTCCTTCATAAGTTCCTGTAAACTATACAAATTTATGAGTTCAAATATTTATAATCTGTGATTTACCTGTCGCCCTAATTTATTATTATTCTATGCCATCAAATGAAATACAGTTGTTCTTCCTCTGAGAATCTCATTGAGAGTTAGATAATTATTTTTAAGAACAGTTATACTTTTTGGAAATCGGGAGGTCATGAGAAACAGCGTGATTTAGAAGGAAAAATTGATCTGTTAGCGGAAGTCCTCTGATAACTTGCCTCATCCATTGCTGTGGCAATTGTTATGCAACGATTGACTTGCATTTTAAGTTGTGTTTGTTCCAATGTTTTTTTTTTTTCTTTTGTCAACAATATTCTCTATTCTGTATTCACTATGATTTTAATGATCGGAAAGACCAAAAACGTCATCAAAAGGAGGCTTAGATGTTTAGTTTGCGGTGCTAGAGTTCCGTTGCATTAGAAACGAATGTACTAGGCTTTTAATTTGGTGCTTACTTACATTAAGTAACTGCACTTCGCTCCCTGCTTGATAGTATGGTTCACTGAAGGTGGTTCGAAGTATAACATGGCTTCCCGGTATATATTGAGGAAGGTTGGTCCGAGTACGGTATGGGATTCAATAACAGGTTGAAGATTCAGTAGAGCACTTACGTTTCACTGGTAGAGTAGATTAACTCACTAGCCTTTAGTTATTTAGGTATTTATATTGAAAATATTGGTCTTCATCTTTTTACCAAATTTTGATCTTAAGTTGTGTCTACTCTGCCAATTTGTCAAGTCATGTATTTTTTTTTCTATTATTTGCAGTTATTCTTTACTTTAATGAAATATGAAAAAAATAAAATAATTTACTATAGTTTAGGAAGCAAGTTGGTTGTTTTATTATTTCATTTTGTGGTAATAGTATGGTCCATTGGAGAAAAATTGGTTATAATGTTTTCCGTCAGATGTTAAGAGCGCAAGTGTATTTTTTTATAAGCTTTTGACCATATGAGATTTTTTTTCTCTATATATGTATTGTGATTGACCAGTAATGTATAAGTAATTTTATCACCTAATAAATATATGATTAGTTAATTTTTTTTTTAAATCTTCCCATTTAAAGATATGATTATTGATTTTACAGAAAAAAGAGAAAAAGTAGTGATATGATTAATGAAAGTGAAATTTATTAATAAAAAAAAATCTCATCACTGTATAATACCAACAAAAGTTATTTACAAAACAAGTAATGTTAACTTAACAGTAACAAGAAGAACATTTTGATATTTAGATATGAAACTAAGAGTAAATAATCTTGCTATTAAGCAAAATAATAATTTTACTTTTCATAAAGTATTTCTGCTATTATTTGTATTTTATTTAACCACAAATTAAAGGATAAAAGTTGCATGCATATTGTGTCTTGAGGATAGTATTAAGGTCTGTTGTAAGAAATCATGTTCATTTTATGTTCTTTGTGTTCTTTGCTTCCAATCCTTTTTATTATTATAGATATTAATGCTAATATCATTATCATTACTACTTTTATCATTATTGTTATTATTGTAATTATCATTGTTATTGTTATTATTACTATTATTGTTATTATCATTATTATTATCACTACTACTATTATTATTATTATTATTATTATTATTATTATTATTATTATTATTATTATTATTATGATCATATTGTTATAATTGTTCTAATTATTATCATTATCATTATTATGATTACGATTATTGTTATCAGTGTGATTGTTATCATTATTATTATCATTGTTATCAACTGTTATCATCACTATTACCATCATCATGCTCGTATTTTCAAGAAAAAAACAGAAACCGAACTTATCTGAACTTAAAGAATGATTCAAGACAGAAGTTCAAACAGGAACAGGAACTTTTATTTAATCATAATGCTACGCCAGTGGGTCTTTGTCTCTGTGCGAAACATGTGTTACTAATAAACTGATGTAAGCTGGACAAACATGACGTAATGTCTGGGCAAGCGGCGCGGAAGGAACGAGGCCAGGACAGACGCAGTTAGCTGCTGCCCCTGGGAAGACCTCGCGTGTGACCCTTGTGACCTGATATACTCTGTGTTGCCCTGTTATAAGCTGTATTGTGCAGTGTGATATGCTGCTTATCCCCCTGTATTGTGCCTATAGAAAGTGTACGAGTAAAGAATTAGTGTAAATAAAGGAAAGACTGTTAGAGTGTGTTTATTTCGTGCCCTGCCTTGCCACGTGGTGTGGCCCCTCGTGGTGTTCTGGGACGCTGTGGTGTTCGGTGCCTCTGGAGCTGTTCTGTGTTCACGACCCTGTGTTTAGCACGCCGTCTGCCTAGCCTGCCTCGTGTTGGTGGCAGATAGACGAGGCGGCCGGCGTAACAATAACATGGAGTGTGTGATGTTTTACTTAATAGTATCCATCCTTAATGCCCTTTTGATAACCAAAAAATATATATATCCAGATAAAATTTCATAAATAAAAGTTCATTTCTTTATTTATACGATGCTCAGGTTAAGAAAGGAGAATATTTCAACATCTAAACCTTTAAACGCATTAGTTAATATTAAAAACTTATATATTTTATATATTTTAGATATTTGACAAATTTCTGTGGATACATATCTGACCAGAAATCACTGGTACGCCCACTCGAGATAAATAATAGCTTTTTAATAATAATAGCAATAATAGCTTTTTAAACGTTACCAGCTGCTGGTTTTCACAGTGGCCATATATTTTGATGTTAAATAGTAGATGCAATCTACCGGACGCATGGCAAGATGCAACTGTGCACGTTCTTTTGTTCAAGGTTTACCTAGACCCATCTCTAAATGCGTCTAACATGCAGCTGTATGACTTCCGAAAGACACGTTCGTGAAACAAGCTTGCAAATGAAAGATAAAAAAGAAAATGGTCTACCGTGTTGATATAGTGGCAGAAAAACACTATACACAAAGTAGAGATGTTAGAATATGAAGCAATAGTTTCGAATTTATCAGAATTTATGGAATATATAAATATATACATTTCTTGTAAATCTATCTACGTCCATATCCGCCCAGTTTAAATTTCAATGACATTTTATTTTATTTTTATTTTTTCGTTTCGTATACTTGATATCTACATCAAAATATGTATTTATTTGGAAGAAATAATAACTGCTTTAAACTGGGTATTTATGTCTTATGAATGTTTATGTTTTAATTTTTTTTTTTCAGAATTGAATGTTGAATGAAGTAGATGGTCTCCCTTTGGAGATAGTAAAGACTTTCATTAAATATAATGGCTTGTGGTTAAGAATTTTCAAAGTAAATTCATAAATCATATGATTGATACCAATGGAACAGGGGTTGATATTCCTTCGGACTCATGTAGATTTGGAAGGATAAAAATTTTCATGTTATTTTGTTTAGTCTTTAATTCTTAATCAATGACATTCTTATTTATACTTTCTATGTGAACAAAATATGCAGGTTCCTTAAAGACACTTTGTATGTACAAAACAAGTTTATTTTATAAATACAACTTTATACAGAATTATAATATATATCTATATGCACATGGTGTAGTAAAGAACATGTGAGGTGTACAATTTGTAATCTTGGGTTCTGAAAACACGTAAAAATCATAAGTGATCAATTGATTTGAAAGACAAAAACCACATTACACATGAAATCTACACATATCCGGGCGTCTTTCTGACCAGACCCGAGGAGCTTCTAGTGATATCTGGCAACTCTACTTCCCAATTACAGCCTGAAACCTTCGCTCGTATTCCCGTGGAGAATAAGGGTGAAAGTCCAGGCTCAGATACCCATACACACACGCTGCTGCTTGAACGAGCAAGCCTACACAGAGTTCGGAATGGTGTTATATCACAACAGCTATAAAAGAAGTGAACACTACGCGAGGACACCGCAACGCCATACGTGCCAGGAACTGTACAACAAGAAGCTCCCAGGCCCAGCGCTCCTGACGCCGCTATCACACACCAGCACTCGCCATGATGCCGGAGCGCCACTGGTACAAACACTACTGGACAAAATCTTAGTTTAGATGCCTTTGTACATATGGGAGTTGAATGGCAGTTAGACTGAGTTCTAGCCTGGAGTTTGGGAGTTAAAGAGGGAGTGTACATCTGTTATCACAGCAAGCCACAGTGTAGACGGCGGGCAGACGGAGTGCCACTGGGGCGCTCGCCATGCTGCCCACCTGAGCAAGGCACGGAGCCGGCGGCCAGCGACCCGTCCCCTGGGTGGGGGAGGCCACCCCTGGAGGTCTCATGGCACAGAGTGGCACCATGAGAAGGCCATGCTCCAACAATGCCCTGGGCGGCGCACCAGCACCGCCCTCACAGCCACATCACTCCGGCGCCACCAGCGCGAGCGTCGCCGTCACAGCAACGGCCGGAGGGCACGGACTGAGGCTGGCAGACCTGACCCTGGCGCCTCATGGCAGTGTGGACCCGTCATGGGAGCTGCGGGTTAGGTCGGGTCGGGCGGGTCGGCTTTGACCAGGAGGTCTGGGAGGGCGGTTACTCGTAACTGTGTTCCAGGTACTCTTCGCTCTTGATGGTGACGGAGAGGTTGTGCGCCTCCCGACTCAGGTCCTGCACCTGCGCGGTCTCCATGGGCGCGGGCGGCGGCGCGTGGTACTGGTGATGGAGGGACGACATGGACAGGTCGGTGGGGCCCTCCTCCTCCTCCATGGGCGCCGGCTGGACGGCGGTGGGGGCGTCCTTGGTGCGCGGCGACTGCAGGGGCGTGGTGCGCAGCATGCTGATGTTCTTGATGCTCTTCAGCTCGGAGGGGTTGCGCAGGAACTGGTAGCAGTGGCGCTCGCCTTGCACCTTCCGCAAGATGTTGACGCGGTAGTAGTACCTGAGGGCGCGGGACATCTTGTCGTAGTTCATGCTGAGGTGGTTCTTCTGGATGCCCCAGAGGCGAGCAAGGCCGGGCGGGTCCACGATCTTGAACACGCCCGTCTCGCGGTTCTTCCACGCGATGTAGCGCGAGTACCGCTGCTGCGAGTCGTTCAGCAGCTGCTGCAGGAAGTCCCACAACAGCCGCCCGTTGGTGCCGGTCTCCACGGGCTCCTCGCTGGGCCCGCTCTGCCCTCCCTGCGGCTGCGGCGGCTGCGGGTGCGACTGGCTCTGGTGCTGTGAGTGCTGCTGGTGCTGAGAATGCTGCTGGAGAGACTCTTGGTGCGAAGAGACGCTCTGCGCGGCGGCTGCGGCGGCGGCGGCGGCAGCGCGCTGGTAGTCGCTAAGGTGCTTGAGAGAGGCGAGGGCGTGGGCGGGGAACACCGACATGCCGGCGGCGCTGGTGGGGGGGAGGGGGGACCTCTGGGGAGAGGAGGAGTCCCGCGTGGAGTCCTCCGAATCCGACTGACTCCCGGAATGTGCTGAGCCCGTGGAGGCGGCCGAGGAGTGGTGGTAGGCCGCCGTGGAGGTGGACGAGGTGGAGGAGGCTGTGTCGGGGTGGCGCGGCGAGCCTCCACTCTGCTCCGAGGGCGCGGGGCTCAGCGTGACGGAGCCGCCTTGGTGGAGGAAGTGGCTGAAGTTGTGGATGTCAGGGTTCATGATGGACCATGGCTGGACCGGGGTGGGGGTCAGGGGGGAGGGCGACAGGAGGGGGTGGTGTGGGGTGATGGGAGACTGCGGCACCTGGGGGGCGTCCCGCAGGAGGAACTGCAGTGTGTTGTGCAGGATGTCGCCTGCCCCTGGGGCGCGGTCGGCCAGGTCAGACTTGTTCAACATGCAGAGTGCTTTTCCTGCGGGAGAAACGGGCGCGGTTAAAAAACAATTCCATTCATAAATTACTCTAGTTATTTCAGAAACAAAATTTTATATTCCCGAGTTTTCAAGCCGAAATATGTAGTTCATAGTTTCGGTAGTAACACTAACGGGAAAGATATAATACAGATGATAGTTGAAATAGAGCATTGAGAAAATAAAAGACGAGGAAGAAAGTAAAAAACAAAATATCAATAGCTGGAATTATAACAACAAGTGATCCAAAAGTAAGAAATAATTAAAACAAAAGCTTAAGAGAACAAAGAAAATCATTAAAAAATAAAAAAAAATCCACACAAGAGAGAGAGAAAGAAAAAAAAACATAACTTACCATTCATGCAGAATTTGGAGAGGTCGATGGTAGGTAGTTCGAATTCCCTTTCGAACCACCTGAGGAAAGCCGCCACATCCTCGCGCGACCACATACGAGGGTCGGCTGCTGCGGGGAGGGAGAAGGGACGGTTATTTTCACTCTATTTTCACTGGGTTTGGGGCTTGTGTGGAGGTGTGGAGGTGTGGAGGTGTTTGTGTGGAGGTGTGTGTGTGGAGGTGTGTGTGTGTGTGTGTGTGTGGAGGTGTGTGTGTGGAGGTGTTTGTGTGTGTGTGTGTGTGTGTGTGTGTGTGTGTGTGTGTGTGTGTGTGTGGGTGGAGGTGTGTGTGTGTGTGGAGGTGTGTGTGTGTGTGTGTGTGTGTTTGTGTGTGTTTGTGTGTGTTTCACCAGACAAATGTAAAATCAAAACTTTGTGCAGCACTAGAACTTATCTTTTGTCATTAAGATTCGATTCAAGACTGTAAGGCTATGAATGGACACTTGGAAATGAAAACTGATCGGAAATAACTAAGTTCACGTTCTGAATTTCACTTTAAAATAGAAAACCAATTCGCATTCAAGGAGGAACTTGTTCAATGTTAGGATTACGACTCTTTCTTCTTTTGACACTAAGGAACTGGCAGCGCTCACGAGGGGCTCACACTATCTTGCCGCGTTAAAGTCGCCGAAGACAATTGAATTCATTTCACTCTTTTGAACGTTAATCTATTCACTAAAATATCTAAAACAATTCAGCTTTTTCACTTTTGATTCACTGTACAAGTTCACTGAAGCACAAGTCCACAAGTCCACCGAAGGCTGAGAGTCGTGAGTGTACACAAAAATTCACAAGTCCACAAAACCGCGTAACACAAGTCTCGTAATCCTCAAAGTCCCTTCAAAAAAAGAACAAGTTCCCGCCACTCGAATGCGAAGTCATGAACTAAACTCCTTCAAGCCACTCACCGAGGTGTGTGGGCATCTGGTTCTTCACGTCAAGCATTGGGGAGGATGGCGACGCAGACTGCGGCAGAGACAGTGGGTACCGCCAGAGCAAGTCGGGACTGAACGGCAACGCCATTCCCACCCGGTTTATATCTGGAGTCAAGTTCAGCGGTGGCACCTTCATACTCTACAGAAAACGGCGCCTTGTCACCTGGAAATGAAAGAAAACGGGGATCAGACGGAGAACGGGAAGGTAATTGTGGGAAAAGGTAATTATCATGGGGAGGAGGGGGGAGACCCTTGGTTACGGGTCACTACGCAAGTTCACACACACAAGAAAATGGTATTGGTACGGATGTATAAATAATCGCATCCCTCACCGCCGCAGGTCCGCCTACGTCTGGTTACAAACTGTACAACAACCCAGTACGAAGCATATTCCAAAGCGGAAGACGCGGGGCGCGGCAGGGGCGGCGCTCGTCCCCGGCCAGGGTTACGACACTAGGGGTCACAGTGAGGAAGCCGGGTCGACAGATCGTCGCCTTAATGACATTTGGTCACCCTCGTGGGAACCTTCACGACCACTCGCTCGCTGGTTCCGCCTTGACGTACTTCGACGTCGACCCGGCTTCCCGGCGCATTCGCTAAGCTAACCTGCGACGAGAGAGTGCGTTTTCTCGACGTCCAAGCCCCTACACAATCCCTTCGCTTTGCACTTTAGCTTTCTGAAATTCCCAACAGATGACAGCTGTGGTCGGTAACCCAATTCCACAGGAAATCAATGAATAAAACAGGTGGGACTGGTTAGACAGGGGTCTGAGTGGTGACATTACTCCACTCACGCTGCCATGCTGACTGCTGCGTCACCACATGGCAAGCAAAGGCGCTCATCTTACAGGCAAATTGATTAACTTCCTAGCTTTGCTTTTCTTGTTTCAGTCATTTCAGGAGCAGATCCAGCTCCTTCGCGATACAACTTTCCTTTATTTCGACCGAAAAGTCTCCTTCTCGACTCCATTAGAGTGAGTTCGTATAAATAGCGAAGATTTCTCGCTCTCTGCGTGAGGACGTGGTTCTTTTCATCGCTTTGACACATTCCACAACGTACCTTTAAATACCACTCAGGTATCGAATAAGTAGGCAGGATGTTCTTAAATACTTGCTAAACAGGGAGATTTTCCAGCTTAATGGTTACCAATGAAAGTGAACAGTAGACGGAATGAAAATATATGCACATGACTGCCGCTTCACCGTTTCCTTCCGCTATGTGATCGAAAATTCTGGTTTAGCGAAGTTTCCCCTCCGCTGAGACGGAAAAGAATCTATTTCACGCATCCTTAATCAGGGGATCGAGATCACGGCTTGGGAATGGGGGGGGGGAAGGGGAGAATAGCGAGAGACGGGAGAGGAAGGGAAGGGAAGAAGAACAGGGGAGGAGGAAGAAGAACCGATAAAGCGAGGAATGGAAGCAAGAGGAGAGAGAAGAGAGGAATAAAACTAGGGAGGAGGAGAGAAGAGGCGCTGACAGGGAAGAGGGGAAGAGGAGGGAAGGAGGAAAAGGAGATGAGGAAACGGGAAGAAGAGAAAGACAGAAAGAGGAGGAGGGAGGAATCGAGAATAAAGAAATAAAATGAAAGAGAGCGTTAGATGTATCATTCATTTGTACATTTCGTTTTTCATCATCATAATTATTAACAAAATTGCCTCTGACAATAACATTAATATTCTTTTCACTACTTTTAATGTATGTGTATAGATGTATGATGAAAAAGTCACATGTGATTCTAACAACCAGTTCTCAGAAGGGAAGTTAGAGCCATCAAGAGGCAGGAATCATCAATTTTTTTATATGCAATAAAAAACGGAATGATTTTTATGTCATATCACACCCACTTGTGATATGACATGAATACACACACACACACACATACACACACACACACACACACACACACACACACACATACACACACACA